>CM065917.1:3720731-3768231 GCA_033439105.1 Magallana nippona | reverse complement strand
AAGTAATAGGTTGGACTTGAGGTTGCTTATTTTCGTTTTCAACAATATTTCCTCCCATAAAATGGCTTTGAACGTTTTTCTTTTTTGTTATTTCTTGCGGTGGTGATGAAATGCTTAGTTGATTTTCGTCTTTTAATCCCTCGTTAGTTTCGTTTATCGAACTGTTTGCCACTTCATGGAGTAATTCTTCATATTTTCTCTTGGGTATTAAAATCAGTTCTTTTGACATGGCTTAGGTAGTTTTTTGCAATAATTGGCAGTAAAGATCTGATTTTCCATAAAAGCGTCTTCCTTAATGACCAGTTTATGTTTGGTGTAAGAATTTTTCGGACGATGTTTTTACACTTTCCCATTTCATTTCTATCTTTTGTCGAAATTGTTAAATTATTATGAACAATGTTAAAAGTTATTTCGAGGATGATTTGCATTTGTTCTTTTGTAATGTTTTTTAAAATATGCATGACTTGTCCCTTGGAACCTGACAGTAAAAACAAACAAAATGCTTTCATGTTATCGTCATTCATTTCGGCTGAAACACTGTAGTGACCTGTCCAGGTAAAATGTCAGTGCGCAATTGATAGGATTTATCTGAATGAGGATTTAAATCTACTAGTAAATAACCATAAGGTTTAGAGGTTGCCTTATCAAAAGCGTCCATGAAATATTTACTTTTCCCCGGATAAAGCTGTTTGCCAAATGTTTGAATCTGTAAGCGGTCTCGGTAGGAAGGAAACAGTATGAAATAATGACAATTAAGGGATGCAGTTCGCATAGCTTTCCCTTTATGAAATAAATTTTGCATTAAATGAATGACAGTAATGTTGTAATGGTGTGATCCTACGCAAAATAGATGAACCGTTTCCATACTATCTGCAGCATCTATCATAAGATCGTCAAGAACTAATATTTTATGACCTTCATTCGACCCCCATTCAATCAGTTCTTCTTTTGAAGGGAATCCTTGGTGAAATTCTATATGTGAATTTTCTCTTTTCATGTCTGTGTACAGTTTTTGCCACACACCATAACAAAACAAAATACGAACAACTGGTTTTTTAAACATTCCACCAGCATGTTGTAGTATTTGTCGGGTTAGATAGCTTTTACCTGAACCGCTTACACCTACGATGAAAATACTAGTGGGAGATTCAAAAGGTACTAAACTTTCTCTTTCCCACCATAGATCATTCATCTTTCACAACTTTTAGCAAAATGAGCAAGTATAAACAAGAAAACCCTCTTATATATAATTTTCATATACTTTTATTTGAGAAACGCTACATTGACCACGATTACAGTGATGTAAGCAACAACTAAAACCTTTTTGAATGAATTCATATACAAAAGCATCATTGATATTTGTTTGATCATTAAAATAATTATAAAAATGTTGTGAAGAAAGTCCTCTACAACGACACATTAAATACAGTAAGCAGTACTGCCCACAAACATTTGTATTTCTACTTTGTAAACATTTTGGATTCATGTCAATCTTAGAATATCCTTTGATAAATTGGGATAAAAAAATAGAATAAACAGCCGGTGAATTCCCAAAAGAATCAAAACATTCTAGTTCGTTCTGCTGATTTAAATAAAAAGCCACCCAGTGACGTCCTGGTAAATGAGTCGGATCTGTATTTGTAATCAGCCCGGTTTCAGGAACTAAATGCATATGAGGTAACTGATCAGCTGAAAATACTCCGATGACACAAGGCTTCATATAAGCGTCACATTGTATAATACGTTGAAGCTGCTCGGTATTCATTCTACAACAATGTCTCTGGCACTAGTGATCTTAAACAGGGCGGGTAATGTAGCATAAGCTATGCAGGTGACAGTAGTAGGAAGGGCTTTGCTAAACTGAGCTTCAATGCGGGTGTTTCCCTGTTTTAATAAAGTAAGATACTCTCCATGTGATGCAATCTGAGGCTCGAGGTCGAAGCAGTAGAGAGCATATCCGTTTGCAATATCACTTCTGTCTAACTGGTTGCCCGAATCTTGCATCCATTTTCCCATCACATCAAACATACTGTTGTAAGCGGGAAGGGTGGTCTGACCGCTGGAGTCGTCGAAATTTAGTTTCAGAGGATTGCCTCCCACAGGAACGTTGTCTACGTACAGGCCTATCCGATTCAATCCATAGTGTTTAAAGTTAAATGGATTGGTTGAATAGGTCCCTGCTACGGCGGCAGAATCCACAAAAGCGACAATCAATTTGTTCGGTCTTACACCTTGAAACATGTTGTCCCACGTAAAAGCGACTTGTCCTGAAGGAATAGCCATCATCTTGATTTCAGTTCTCGTATAAGGATACAAGGCTGGCATTTTCTGTAGAATTTCAGCATGTCCGTAGATGAGTCCGGGGTTGATCTGAAGTTTGCATACTCTTAACACAATATCTTCGATAACGATCTGAAAATCAGGAGCGTCTTCACTGGTTATGAGACAGAAATCCCCCTTCGAGCGATAAAGTCTCACTCCAATAGCCACTTGATTCAAGATGTAACGATTCATGTTGAAAAGGTCTGCATACAAGGGTCCTTCTAAGTCCACCGTTTTAGAATCTTGAAAATATACCGATCGAGCATACAGTCCATTGTTTTGACCGTTTTTAACATCGTTGTCATCCAAAACACCAGGGGTGTCTTTGATAAATAGTTGAGAGGTCAGTTGAGACGTTTTAGCCTCAGAACCGTAAGACAGCAATGTTTCAAACATGCACTTGTACGGGTAATGGTTAGTCGTCGAGGTAACCGACTTTCCCTGGAGAGTGACATCTACTTGAGAAAACAGGGAACCTGCCAGTAGATTGATGGGGCCTACAAACTCTACACCGCTTAAGTTAGACCCATTTCCATGAACAATTTTAACTTTTACGTAAAGTTTGCTCTGCTTTAAGTCTACATATTCCATTCCATTTTGACCAGAAATGATGAATTCTATAGGTGAATTGCCAGTTAATTGAGAAATCGGCCTCACTTCTTGATAGTACATTTTTTCAATTGCAGTTTGAGTTGGAGGTAAAGAAAATAAGTCCAGACTGCTGGGTTGAGCATCTTGAAACTGTTCGGTGGCCATTAGGAGAAAATGTCTTTAATTTTTTCTTTTTTCGCTGCTTTGGGTTTTCGATGAGTTGGTTTGATTGTTCTACCTTTCAATTTATTTTTTCCTTTTAATTTCCGTTGACCGGTTTTCTTATGCTTCTTGTTCTTTGGGGATTTCTTCTTTCTAGAGGATTTAATCTTTTTCGACTTGCGCTTTTTAGAGGTGTTACTTTGTCGAAACTTCTTGTTAGGAATGATATTCTGCGAGTTGTTTTTTCTTTTTATTCCTTCACGAATCTTTTCTTTAGCTTGGTTTACAACTTGCTCAACAGGCGACACCAATTGCACTGGAGGCACATCAGTCGAGTGTGTTGTCATGCGCGAATCACTTTCAATGGGTATCATAAATTGTTTGGAAGAACGCATCAATCCTCCTCCATGTTGTTTTTTGCTGTTGGGGGTTAAATATGGGTTTACGTTCCCACTCCAAACATTTTTATAATAATTAATCCAATGTTTTGGATCTGGCACATACATTTGTTTTGTCAATAAATCCATACTTAAACAAATGGAGATGCCTTGAAATGAAGTGTAAAGCTTGACGTCTGATCAAGAAATGAAGCTAGAAGACCTTCTTCTGTTGTGATATAGATGTCAATATCGGTTATGTTGTTTGTTTTCACAGGCATATAATGTCCCGTTTCAAATATTACATCCCAGTTGGAAGGTGAATTTGCTTGCAGTTTTCGGAGGATAGGCTCTCTGTCGCCATTTACAATAGACTCACCACATATATTTGAGTATACACAGATAGACTTAGGGGTTTTTAAAGACTTACTAGTCGATACACTTGCTTCTAAAAGTGCTACTTTCCAAATTCCTTCTAAATTAAGAGGTGTGTTTAAATGACATTGAAAGTGGCATGCCTTATTTTGAGGAAAGTATTGTAGAGAGGAATTACTGCTCACGATAGCGTATATACTCATGTTGAGGGTTCTCTGTCTTTTAAGTCATTGATATCACTTTCAGGAACCCATGTGTTATATTTACTGGGCCACCCTTCAAATGACACGAGATATTCAATCTTACCATCTACTTTACGTTTCCGAATTTTTTTATCAATAATCCAGAGAAAATCCTCATTTTTATTAACTCTTTGTAGTTCAGACTCATAAAAATTCCCTTTAACCACCTCATTTGAAAAATCTTTTATTTTATACATTGGAATGCCTTGCATGCGAAACCTTTGTGATATTTTAAATATTTCTTTAGAAAACTGCTCATTGTACGCTCTTTTAAACACAGTATTTTCATGACTTATTCTTACCATATCATTTAATTTTAGGTGAAATGGCTTACGTTTAGCGCTTTTTGTTTTTGCTCGTTTCAAGTACTGATAGGCCCATACATCGGCTTCGTTGACTTTGGTAACGAGGTTAGGTGAAACATTGTCTAAAGATCTATGAGGCGTTTCATTATAACTTTGCACTAAATCTTGCAAAACGTCTACATAACGTTTTGTTCTATTTTTCGTAAAGTATCTATACATACGAGACTTTAACGTTTGTATGACTCGTTCAGCGTAATTAGCCTTAGTGTCAGAATTTTGTGTTGTAAAAAAGTATATGTGTTTCGACCTTAAAAAGTCTTTCATATACTTGTTTGTAAATTCACTACCTTTATCCGTTCGAAGTTTTGTACATTTGCGACCCTTTTGTAAAATAAGCTTGAAACCTTCTATAACTTCCTTTGCCTTCTTATTTTTCAAGGGTTGAACCCATAAATATCTTGAAAAAATGTCTATGACCACTAACAGAAATTTCATGCCATTGTTAAACTTAGACAGAGAAGACATATCTGCTAAATCTGCGTCCCATTGGTTGTCAATGCCTGAAACAACAACTCTCGCTCTTTGAGCAGGTTGTCGAGTTGGTTTTTGTAAACTATAATCATCTTGATTATTCAACCATTTTCGTATTTTGTGTAATCCTACATTAATCCCGCGAGCCTTTAAAGACTCGTACAGTTTGGCAGGTCCAAAGTAAGAACCTGATGATTTAAGACCATAGTACTCTTCTTGTAATATTTTATCTATTTCTTTTCTTGACCTCTTTTCTATAAGTGGGAAATGAAAACGATTATTAAGTAAAACATTTATTAAAATACATTCAGTATTTGAAATAAAATGATGACAATAATTACCAATCAGTGAAGTCATTTTTACAAGTCCTTTCAGTTAGAAGTCAACATTTCATTTAAATCTATGAGACTAATATTCACAATATATAAATGCTCAAATTACACGTTATAAATCAGGTTATGTGAGGCTATATCCTTCACAAATTAACGAGTTACTAAGTTCTCATTTTTCCACAAACTTCATTTAAATGTTTGAGGCTAATATACACAATATTAAATAGATAAATGTTCGAACTACTCGTTCTAAACCAGGTTATAGTCCAGACAAACGCGTTTCTAACTTCACGATTTTTTCACAAAGTTTGTAAAGTTCTTCCTTCCACGAGTCTGTTAAATGTTTATCTCTCAATTCTGGGGAAATCATCAGATCATGAAATTTGTTCACTGATTCGAATGGCAAGTCCAAAAGGGCGATTTCTTTTTGCCATTTGTTGATAACAGAAACATGGTCCACCTTCTCTAAAGTCATTTCAAAATACATCGTTAGATGTGTTAAGGGAGTTTCCATAATGCATGTGTGTTGCGATTGGCTTGGATGACCAACAGAACATCCATAGCATTGTTGTTCAAAGACAATATCCTTAAGCTGGTCTACAACTTCTATCGCTAAAATCATGTTGTATTTTTGAAGCATTTGTCTGTGGTGTTGATCACTAACACAATCCATGTTGAAAGGAATCGGGAGGAATGGTAAATGGTATAAACTACACAGTTTATATACTTGTTAAAATATGTATGGAATGTTAACAATTTGGATAATCTAGAAGCCCCTCTAAAGATTTCATATCGAGCTCAGTTGGAAGGATGGGATACTCTATAATATCCTGACCTAGCGATGGTATGAAGTCTCTTATAATGAGAGCTGCATTTCTCAGCTGTTCCAATCTCTGTCGATTGAGCTTTATTCCTTTTCTTGTTGGAACGAAATCTCCATTTGGGTCAGGCTTCCAGTAATGTCGAAGGTCTAGTAGAGGATAGTCTTTGGAGGCTTTCACGAAGATGTTGCTACCCAAAAACCAGGTTTCTTCGACTTGACGCTCTGAATAGTTCTTCAACGCCTCTGTCATCCCATCCAGAAAACTCTCCAACGTCAACCATTCTGTTGTAGACATCGTAATCCCTTTCTTGGTTGGGTAGGGTTTGTTTTTTCCTTCTCGCGTATATTGACGAAGGTGGATCTGAACGGTGTTGTCCTGATCATGTCGATTAGCGGTTACATAGATATCATCCCACAAATCAATCATACATAACTGTGTGTTGTTCTTTGAAGGTCTCTTCCACGGGCTGAGATTCGTTGCTGTATCTTGATTTCTGGTACTTTCTTTAGCTCCGTTTATGTGTTCTTCTCTCAAACCGATTGATAGATTTGATTGTCCTGCTTTTTCCAGTGCTAAGCAGAACGAATGAAAAGCCCGTTGTCCTCGTTTTGGTACAATGTCCAACATTTTCCTATTCTTTGCAAATCTAGTAAGCTGCATCAAAATAGTCTCTTTCATTTCTAGGGTTAAAATAGAATCCTTATAAAGCTCTTCAGCCACTAATTCAGGAGACATGTCCCGAACTAACGTTGAATAATTTCTTCTCAGGATCTCTCGGTGAACGTTCTTCCATCGTTAAAATTTCAAATGAAAATGATATAGAAAAAGCGTGGCATGCAAGTACTTATAGTCTTCACCGCATTCCTTTCTCCCACATTGTTTTAGTTTAAATGTTTGCAAAATCTAGTAGAATCAGTCTATGAAATACTTTGCATTCCTGAGCTAAAAATACCATAGGGTATCTTTGCATTCCTGAGCTAAAAATACCATGGGGTACTACCCAACATTCCTGTGACGTCACACAGTCCATAGACTGACCAAGTCTATTCTAAAAATACTCAACATTCCAGTGACGTCACACATTCCGCTGGCAGTCTGCAGTCTGGCCCAGGAGCCCTAGTTTGGTACTACTGACATACATTTAGTTTCTTAAATATATATATATATATATGTGTGTGTGTGTGTGTGTATCAACTTTTAATAATAATCAGGATCACAATTAGATAATTCTTAGAAATCACTCACATCAAACACGCAGAAGACAGGCTGTAAAAAAGGTTTAAAGCAATATATAAGTGTCATGTTAATATTCAGATACAAGCATATAATTCACGATAGGTTTTCATTAACACGGTAGTGACATGTTAGTGAGTTTTACATTAAAATATGTAATTTGTGTTAAAAATAAAAAAAAAAACAAAAAACAAACCTTTGACTTAAATTGAATTCTTCCAAAGAGGTAGATCTTAAACAGAAAAATCGACACTAAGCATAAATATGAGTGAGGGGGTGTAAAAAACCAGATCTTAAACAACAATATCAAGGATATTTACTTACTCATCACTGATGGTGATGACCTCCTCTTCATTACTACATAATAAATAAATACGTTATATGAATTTAACTCGAAGGAAATTTAGTCAAGCAATCATAAAATTCAAAAAACATGATATTTTGTAAATTTATGATACTAACATCAATCTTCTCGGGGCATTGGGTGGTAACCTAAAAAAATAATTTTTTTTTTTTTTTTTTTTTTTTTTTTTTTTGTAAAATTGCATATGTGATTTTATTTATTGTATTAGGATGTTTCGTTACTGATTACTAACCCTAGTCCACAAGGACGTTTATTCGGCGTGCTACAAATTAAAGATATATTTATGAGTATACCATATGAAAGCAATATTTTAAGTATGTGAATGTAGTTATAAATACCATAAAGTTAGTTTTCATCACATGTATTACTCACGTGATAGGTGTACTGAAATGTAAATGTTAAAGAAATTTGTAAGAACAGAAAGAGTGTTAAAAGCCATAAGAAGAGGAATAAAAACCATTTTAATACATTTTACAAAATATCATACCTTGCTGCTCGCTTGTTCATTACGGCATCCATTCTTTAAATAATGAATAAAAATGATAAATAAAATTATCTGACCTGTATAAAGTAAATTCCAAATTTCATCATTTTTGTTCTAGCACTCACGAGCATGGTATATTTTCAATCTGTGGAAGTAGTGTTCGAAGTCTCCCTTCGATTTTTGTGATTTCTTCCACAATTTCCCGCTTTTCGGCACGGCACAAATACACCTCCTTAAACATATAAATATATATATTTATATATATATAGATCAATAAAAAATTTTAAACGGAGTGAGCCCACATAAAAGTATATTAAACTATTAATTTGAAGTAATACATACAAGTCCATTTTGGAGAAAAAAAGACGTAATTTTGGGGTGTTTCCTCCGTTTTATACAAAAAACTCACGTGATTTTTTGGATGTATCTCATTGGTAAATTTTCGATACATACCCTCTTTTCACCACAAATAATTTTGTTTAAAAAAATCCTTAAAGTGTGGAATTACGTTCAACAAAGGGGGGGGGGGGGGGGGTTAACTGGTTTTTACGTGATATGAATTAAAAAACCATTTACTCAACTGACATTGAATTGCGCTCAAAAAAAAATCAAAAATGGAGTATTCACATTAAATTTGAAATTTTCCATCAAATTGAGTAACGACCTTTAGCGATACATCATCACTTTAAAAGGTGATCAGGGTAACCTGACATCACCTTACATAGCTATGCGGGTCACACATTGAAATGTTCCATTTTTCTCATTATTGGTGTTAACTCTAATCAGTTAAACAAATACGTTGCGTGAACTTTAAGTAAAATCATACACATACAAATCATTTACATTCAATTCATTCAAGTAACAACTTAAACCGCTCATTTCAACATGTTTTGTTTTATACTTTGTGCTCTTCTAATCGGAAATATAGCAGCGTGTGATTTTTGTCAACCTATTGCCTTAGGTTCACATTGCATGGGTGAAATTGTTTGTCCGACACACACTGAAGTTGTAACTGTACAGTGTTATGTGAAAGAAATTATTTCCAGTGAGCCCATCGGACAGTTATTAATTAATGGACAGTGTGCTTCCATTGAAAATTTTGTACATTTTTGTTTTAACAATAACATACGGGAAATTGTGATGCTGGAGGCAGAACCTCTCATTTGTTCAGGTAATTTTTTGTTAACAAATCGTTCTGTCCTAAAAACACACTCCGTCTTCCAAAGTGTAGGGGGGGGGGGGGGGGGTCAGATAAAATCATCCTTTCTATCTATCTTTTCTTTCTTTCTCTAAACATCTAAGGGTACCGTCTCGTGGGAAAACTCCGCCTCCTGTCCGATTACACACTTTCAGCCAATCGCTACCTTGTAAAATACTGCTGACTACAAAGGAAAGTGTGCGCGACTCGTGATCTCAGATTTCATTTCGTAACGATGCCTTGCGAGCTAGTGAACGGGAATCCTATCTGTCCGCCAGGTACATATCATAATTGCATAACTTACATGTGTTCAATACGATGATATGATTACGTTTTTAATTGAAATAATTATGATTTCAGAAGTAACACCATCACCCCAGATGCCTGGGGAAACAGACGAATGTAAGTCATTATTTGTTGAGTTAGTTTTGTTCTGTCCTCGTTCCTTTTTTTCGTTATCATGTTATTTTTATTGTTATTTTGGAATTTTGTTACTGTTTATTTTTTCCAGTTATTTAATATTTACTGTAGATACGAGTTCGCACCGTTCAACTTCGACGGGTACAACAATCGTCATTGATCGGACACAACATTTTAGATCCACACCAATGCCTACTACTCAGCTACATACTCAAACATCCATTTTTTACAATACACAGTCATCAATATTTTCCCGATTTCATGAACATACTTCCACTCCCGTTATTACTTGGTCTACTATACACGCATCCACCCCCCTCAGTACTCAGTCTAGGACACGTGTGCATGTATCCGTCCCCCTCAGAACTCAGTCTTGGGCACCCTTAACCACCCCCCTCACTACTCAGGCTAGAACACGTGCCACCACCCCCCTTACTACTCAGGCTAGAACACATACCACCACCCCCCTCACTACTCAGACTAGAACACATACCACCACCCCCTCACTACTCAGGCTAGAACACGTACCACCACCCCCTTCACTACTCAGGCTAGAACACGTGCCACCACCCCCCTTACTACTCAGGCTAAAACACGTATCACCACCCCCCTCACTACTCGGCCTAGAACACGTACCACCACCCCCCTCGCTACTCAGGCTAGAACACGTACCACCACCCCCTTACTACTCAGGCTATAACACGTGTGATCACCACACTCATTAATCAGACTAGGATACATACCACCATGCCCCTCACTACTAAGGTCAGGACATTCCTCACTACTCAGGTTATGACACATACCACCACCCCCCTCACTACGCAGGCTAGTGACCAGACTTCCACCTACAAGAACACTATCACATCGAATAATCAAAGTAAATATGTTTATTTTTTCTTTAGCTTCTTAATTCTTCCCATATTTATTTTCCTGTGTTGCTTTATCTACTGTCAAAAAAATAAAAATAAACACCAATTAACTCTTCCAGATGATTTTCCAATGAATGTGATTATTGACAATTATGATGAAATACAAAATGATAATGAAGACATTATTTTTGAGTGGAAAAAATCTTTAAGAGACATGAAATCCATGAAAACAAATGAAACTTGGATTTAATTTTTTGTTTTGTTTGTATATAATATATTAAAATTTTCATGTGAAATAAAGATTGCCTTACCTTTAATTTGTATGCATTGCATGTTATTAATTTTTCATTTCATTGCATTATGTCTTAATTTTATTTCTTCCATGCTTTTTTTTCTTTTTGTACTAATTCCTGTTGCTAAATGGTTTGTGCATATAAGTAACTGAGTCACTCAATATTTAAGAAAAAAAAAATGTATTGATTGGATCCTGTTTTAGTTTTTTTTAGCATGATTTTTTCTTTTTCTGCATGATATAATAACACCTGTTGCAGCAAGTCATATATATGTAAGTAACTGAGTTACTAAACTATTTTTAATATATATATATATATATATATATGTATATATATTCATATGTTAATATTTTAGATGTCATTCCATACATTTTTTAAAGGAGAATTAATTTCATGTTCCTTTTTTTCAGATTTTGAAAAAGTGTCACCAGTCTAGTGTTGGCCCTCCTCCTCCTCCTTGGCTGGGTCATCAAGACCCTCTTCCGGAGGTGTGCCCGGATCAGGAGGAGGAGGAGAGGGGACACTGTCCCTAAAGAGACAGCTGTAAGTAATAATTTGTTTTACATTCATATTTTAAATACCTTTATTATACAATCTGTTACATATTATTTTAAGATTGCGTATTGAGGCTTCCTCTAAATAAAATGTTCCATCAATGTATCCTAAATTTTGCATTTGTTTTATATTAGATGGAAATGGAGAGAAGAAGACAACCACCCCCACCACCCCAGATGGGTCCCTTTCCACGCCAGGCAGTAAGTACAGTACCACCACCCCGGGCGGGGGCCACACTACACCCACCCCGGGCGGCACCCTGCCCCGCTCCTCGAGTGGCCCCCACACCACCACCAGCCAGGGGTGGTGGGAGATACCACCTCCGTCCTGCTAAGAGGTAAAACTACTTCTATTTCTTTTTACTCTGTTTGAATTTTATATATGTAAATATATTTTTGTTCTTTATGATTTCTTTCTGTTTTATGATCAAGTGTGTGTATTTAAATTCTGATGTCTGACCTAACTTCATATATTTTTTCTTATTCATTAGACCAAGAACTGAGTGATTCAGAAGATAGTGTAGTAGGAATGGAAGTCCCCATTGGCGCAAATCTAGCCTTGACTCATTTGTGAGACTGTAAATTTGATTTCAGAAGATACTGAAATCACAAAATATCCCCGTTGGCGCAAATCTAGCCTTGACTCATTTGTGAGACTGTAAATTTGATTTCAGAAGATACTGAAATCACAAAATATTCCCGTTGGCGCAAATCTAGCCTTGACTCATTTGTGAGACTGTAAATTTGATTTCAGAAGATACTGAAATCACAAAATATCCCCATTGGCGCAAATCTAGCCTTGACTCATTTGTGAGACTGTAAATTTGATTTCAGAAGATACTGAAATCACAAAATATATTCTGGTTTAATTAAAAGTGTAATAACATTGTTTTACTTTTTTTCTTTATTATTTAGTCACAGTAAAAACCTTTAGCCACATATTATACTTGTCAGATACGACCCTCGTATTAGTACCATATTTACCTTTAAATACTTTATGAATGTAACTTTTAATTTCTTTACCGAAACATCTTTTTACAGGTGTAAATTTTAAAGTATATATTTTGGTTCAAATTCTTAAAGAGCACATCGATCTTTTTCGTGATAAAATGACATCTATTTTGAGTCAAAGTGTAATCAGATTCGTTGTAAAAATGAATCTTATTGTTAACAGGATTGGAGAGGATGCCTAAAAGTCTGCACCACGCAATCATATTTACTGAAGCCAAACAAATAGTATTTTGTGTGTGATAGATTACTCATTATTCTAAGGTCGACTCGAACTCTTGTATTATATCAAAAAAAAGCAATTTGAAATAAAATACGCTTTTCATGGGTGTCAACCATCATTGTAGAGGCGTACCGTAAGATTTATGAGTTTGCTATAGACATAAATACCATTATATATAAAAAAAAAAATGTTCCTATCATCACTTTTTTCTATTGTATGAGATCATTCTAGGTCAGACGCACACTGTGTCATGTCGTAGAGGACTTATCTTGAAACTGTGTCGTTTTTTGTTTATCGGTGTACTGGAAAGATACTAGAGTGATTGCCCTTTGTACGTATGTGACATGATACCATGATAATTTTTACTCGTCCATTCATTGTAAATTTTGTTTTCAGTTTTTTTTATGCATTAGAACAGTGACCCCATTTCGGTCATTGTTCAGTCCCCCCAGGGTATCTATTGTTCAATACCCCGTTACTACAACAATGACCCTATTTAGGTAAGGGTATCCCCTTACCCTTCTTTGTGTCATTTGATATGGGGGATCCCCTAAGGGTATCCCATTACCTTTCCCATTGTTCTCAGAACAAAAGCTCTATTGTTTAATACCCCCTGTATGGTCGCTATTACTACTATTACATTTTATTCAATGAAATTAATAATTGTAATAATACGTCATGTTATAATTCAATCAACAAAATGTAACTTTAACTGTACAACAAATGTCTTTAGACATACATTACTTTAATCAGTTTAATGTTCAATAATTTTTTCGAAGTTTGGAATAATGCAGGTGTCTCCAATCACTTCACTTTTAACTTTCTTTCCGTTTTCTCGAAGACTTTTGATGACTAATGTTTTGTCGTTGTTTTCTCCCGGGAAAATATCGATTTCCTCATCTCGACAATTAATTCGACATTCCTCTTCCAGGGGAGATGGCGCAAATAGATCCCTCTGTTGTGCCCGTCTCTTCCTCTGGGCCAGGGCCTTTTCTTCTTCTAAATTCTTTCTTTTTCTTTCTTCCGGCGCACATAGGCGGAAAGGTACACAATGTCCAGGTTCAACGTAAAACATGTTTTCCTTTTCCTGAACCTCTAAAATGGCGTCCCTGTGTATGCGAATGTGTACGCGACCTTTATTTTGGAACACAAAGTTCTTATGACACACAGAACATTTGAAGATTTTAATAAGTTTACTATGGACTTTGCTCCAATGGTTAATATATCTTCGGAAAGTAGAAAAAGGGCCCAGTTTCCTACATCTCTCAACCTCACAGATGGTGCCGTCGACCCACAACTTTCTTTCATTCTCCTGGAATTGTTGCAATTCCTCGTTTGAAACATTAATATCGAGAAAGTCCATCTGGAAATACATAAATGTTAAAAATAAATTAAGAACATGTATAAACAAATAATAATCATTTACCATAAACCAAAACTCTGTATACATTAATTTTATTAAAATTCTGCAATTTTATTTTATAAATCAAGGATATCCCGCGGTTTTATAAGGCGGCCCGCTCTTGTACACTTCCTCGTTGGTGGCTGATCTATTTCCTCAGTGTCTGAGTCTGAATAGTTTACTGAGTCATCATCAGAAACCCAATTAACAGGAGGATTTTTACCCAGATAATGTTTGAGATGATCTTCATTGACTGATATAACTGGAGATGTTGCATCTATCTGTATCTTACAAACGCACTTGCACACATCTTCCACAACTAAATAAGGACCAACCCACCCCAATCCAAGTTTTTTATTTGTCTCTGGAGGGTACCACCGCCAAACCCATTCCCCTTGAGTAATTCGTCTGCTCTTACTATGAGCATCGTAATTGCGCTTTTGTCTTTTCGCAGCGGAGCCTAATTTATCGCGAGCAAATTGAAACACATTTTCCATGCTTTGTTTAAGCCATTCAACATATTGAATTTCACACATTTCATCTTTCCTATCGGGAGGTAACCCTGCCATCAAGTCAATGGGAAAACTGTTTTCCCTGCCAAACATCATCAAATTTGGTGAACAACCGGTAGATTTATGTTCAGTGGCTCTCTAAGCCATCATTAACAAGGGCAGTAAATCGTCCCAATCTTGAGGATTTTCATTGGTAAAAATTGAAAGCATTTGTTTTAAAGTTCGGTTGAAACGTTCAACCATTCCGTCAGATTGAGGCCTATATGGCGAGTAGTAATAGCGACCATACAGGGGGTATTAAACAATAGAGCTATTGTTCTGAGAACAATGGGAAAGGTAATATGATACCCTTAGGGGATCCCCCATATCAAATGACACAAAGAAGGGTAAGGGGATACCCTTATCTAAATAGGGTCATTGTTGTAGTAACGGGGATACCCCTATCAAATGACACAAAGAAGGGTAAGGGGATACCCTTATCTAAATAGGGTCATTGTTGTAGTAACGGGGTATTGAACCATAGGTGATTGTAACACGTTGTTTTTTAAGTATATAAGATATGGTTATTCTTATACTACCAGAGGGGTATTTAACAATAGTTTATGGTAATGAGCAGGATAAGGCGGGATAAATACGATGACCTTGACGGTTACATTAGTGACATTGATCTACATTTTGAGTGATATGACTTTGTGTAAAACACTGTTTAATAAGCAATAAACATTAAACATTGATAGATGTGTTAAGATAGGGAAACGTTCATTTATTTGGTTGTTATTTGTTGTTTGTAATTAAGTATTCAAGTATCTTTGACTTGCTCGGTATTAAAGATGTCGGTCTTGATGAGTAGAATTGATTTAATAGTTTTATGTATTGACCATTACAAAACATGGTCTTTACGGTGTAGACACAATACTTTTATATGACGATATAAAAAAGAATATCAACTCCTGTGAATGAAATTTCAACATTTATTCAGTTAAAAAAACCCATCATCTTATTGAAATAGTTACAGGTAATTCAATTCACATTTGAGATTTTCCTTAAATGTTCAAAAAGTGTTAACATTTCACTGGGGGTGTCATGTCCCAAATTCACAAGTTTTCCCATCCGTCGGGGTTACAAGCCTGACAACTCAACATTCCCAATTGATTGAAGTGGTCAGCTTGATCGTAACAGGCAACAGAGGTTTCAAGTTCAGGCATGGCCTTTCTTATTTCTTCCCAATGCTTTAGAAAAATGTCAAATTCCTGAGGTCGAAAACACAATCCCTTTTTTGTCGGTACGGACTCGTCGAGTTGAGGTCGTTTCCAATATTGACGAATGTCAACACAAGGGTTGTCTTTTTGAACCGAAGCGTAAACGTTCATCCCCAGATGCCACTTCAAATCCTCGTTTTTCTTTAAGCTCTCTTGAATCGACTCCATTCCGTTGTTTAAGGTTTTGACTTGATGTAGTTTTAAGCTAATTCCCTTTTTAGTAGGCTTGTTGTTCGTCTGTCCAATTTCCCATTGTCGCAAATCCAGTCTTGGATCGTTCTGCCACATGGTGACTTTTGCAAAGCGGCCATTTTCAAGTGCAACGGATAAGCGATCGTTCGACATGATCAGAGCAGTAGTCAGCTTGAGAATGAAGTGTAGTATCTGTAGAGTTCCTGTTTTATATAGACCCTGACTACATCACGGAAATTTCATGACTTAAAAGCATGAACCGTGAAATGACAGACAATGATTTCATTGTTATTATCCTGTGTCCTTAAAAAAACAAGTGATGACGTCAATGTTTAGATAGACTTTTGGTTATAGAAATTATAAGTAAATAACACTGTAGAAATGGTTTAAACACACACAAAAAAGAATAATTCGTGACATGAAAATTTCATCATTGTCATTGTTTTCCGAGATTACTAACAATTTTAATAATTATCCTCAATTTGTAAAAAACAGATGATGACGTCAAAGTATAATCAGGTCTTTTGTCATACTAACAATTGTTACAATGAGCTATAAAGAACGATTTAAGTGACGTAAAAGTCCTATCATTGCCTTTGTTGTCTTCAGAATCTATTCATAAAGAAATGTAATGTAAAGATCAAACATAGGTGAGGTCACGTGATCAGGAGTATAAAAAGGAGGCCCTGATGATTTTCCTCGTCAGTTTTACGGCAATTGAAGCTAGAGACAACACGATGACTTCGAGCGTAGACAGTATGTTTAAACGCGTAGAAACGCGTATAAACTTGAACTAAACTGCATATATGTTTATATATAAAAGCATATATTCAACTGGGTTTCATACTGATGTGTTAAAAAAATTGTTTTTGTTATTGACACCCAACCAAGAAAAAAATATACTTTCAGTTTCACTTTACTGTGGTGTAATCAATCGTAACTACTCGGTCATTTCCGTAACCTACTTTTCTGATCATCACGCCCGATTTAAAATAAATAAAAACTTTACTGAGGAAAACAATCTCGTACCAAACAAATAAATCGTGTATTTTTATTTTTCATTTCTTTTTTAAAGAAGAAACACTTTGTTGTTATCGTAGTCTATGCCCATTTCCCATCTAACAATCAGGTTTCAAGGTTTTTATATATAAGATGTTCTCCTTGACAAGAGAAGATAACTACGTAGTACTCGACACTGACATGATCATATTGACTCGCTCGTATTTCCTCCCTTTACCCACTCTCGACGCTTATCTCTTTCTCAATAAAAAATTTAATTTTATACCTCAATCTGATTTTTAATTTATCTATTCACCTCGTTAACGTAAGAGAAACGTTTCATTAAAAAGAAAAATGCAGACAAAAAAATCATTAAATATGGTAAAAAAAAAAAAAAAAAAATTAATAAAAATATAATAAATAAATTATATCTTTTATCTTACCTTTCTTGAAATGATTTCTTATCATTTTCCATTTCGTGAACTTTTTCATGATTTGCCATGCTCGCAAAATCTCCGAACATTAAATGACAATATCCACATTGAAACATTTCCAATTCTCACAAAATTAAAACGTCCTCTCTGCTCGATAAGTAATTGCAGAATGGTTTTGAAAATTTTATAACTCAATTAATATAATAAGTAATGTCTTAAAATATGTAAGATCTTATTGGTTTTATTTATCAATGTGTTAAAAACATTTCGTTGCCTTAGAGATTTTAATATATTACTAAACTTTACAAATATCATTGGTTATATTTGTTGATGCGTAAAAATCATAACAACTTTTTGGAATATACCAATAGGTATATTTGATGATGCGTAAAAAACATTACGTCTGCATGGATATCTCAATAGTATTAATATTTCACAACTGTATGTAACATTATGAAATTCTACTGATTTTTGTTATGCATTTGGTTGCCATAGAGACCTTTCGGCGTCTCAATTCGTTAAAAATGAACATACATTCCACAACAAATAAAATGACCATTTATAAAAGATGGTCAATTCGTGTGCGCGTAAGAATTCATTTAAAAAGATCAATGATCATGTGTCACACGAAACATTTTGTTTTTGTTGACGTGTTCACTTTTCACAATAGACTCTATTGTTTTAGTTCTCAAATTGTTTATAAATACAATTTGACGCGTACGTTTCCATGGAGCTCTTATAACATTCAATCATAAGTACATCCATTAAAGATTAGATCAAAAAAAATATTAAATCAAATCAAATCATAATTATATTCAGGTTTGAAATTGCTACTCCACTTATAAATAAAATTTTACATATTTTTTTTAATCTAATCTTCGTTTTGTGTACCTTTAACGTTAAAATAAACCACTCTTTTCCCTCTGATGTATTAATCACAACAAAACTTTTCATTTACATTTTAACATTTTTTTATTTCATTTAGAAGAACAAGAAACATCGGAGACTTGGGTCGGTTGTTGTTTGCCCTGGTCGGTGCTGAAAGTAAAATAAATAATTTAATAATTTATTTCTGTATAATTGAAAAAATAAGTCAATACCACATATTTATTTTTATTTTTTTTAAATATTTCCATCTATTGCATTTCTCATTTTAAAAAAATTGTACTTACAAAGTCTACTGTAATTAAGGCGTAGCCTTAATTATCCGATGTTCTTGTCTCCTAATGGATCCACGGCTGGCTAACGCTCCGCAGCCGGTGACATTTCCTCCGCAGGCGTGGAGTCCACGCTGTAGAAAAAAAGGAGTCAAATAAAAAGAGAGAAGTCGAATTCTATCTCTGATCATCATCAATTTAAACAGCATTGTATTTTGTATAAGTATAAATGTACAGCAGGCGTTGGCTAAAAAGTCCTCTCCAAAATTGTCTAATGTAGTTAATGAAATGATGATATAAAATTGTACTCACACGGTATTAGCAAGGACCTCAGTTTCCTTGCTGCAAGAAAATGGGGAAAGCACATTTAGTTTTTAAAAGAAAAAATATCTAGTTTTAATATAAATCATAAATTCAAATAGATAAAAATTCTTATACGAAAACAAAGAAAACACGTACATTAAACATGTGGAGGTCAGGCTACAAAAAAGGTTTACAGCAATATTTAAGTATAATGTCAGCATTTATACAAATATATAATTCGTGTTCTTAAAGCAAAGGATTTCATTAATATGGCAGTAAAACGTCCATAAAATTTACATAAAAAATTGTAATTCGTGTTAAAGATAAAAATACGAACCTTTTACTTAAATCCAACTCATCCACTTCCAACGATGTAGAACTTGAACAGAAAAATTAATAATATGCATAAATATAAGGGATATCGGAAGGGGGGGGGTTTAAAGAAAATTGTGAACAGAAATGTCAAAGATCTTTACTTACTCATCACTTATAGTGATGACCTCTTCGTGGGTACTTGAAAGTGAATAAATAAATCATATAAATTTAACTCATTGAAAATTTACTCTAGTAATGTCTGAGTAAAAAACAAAAAAAAACATGTTATATGTAAATATTATGATACTAATATTAGCCTTCTTGGCGCATTTGGTGGAAGTCTAAAAGAAATGTAAAAAAAAAAATTTAAAGTATAAATTTTTTAACATTACATATTCGTTTTTAATTCAATGTATTTGTAAGTTTCATAACTGTTTACTAACCCTAGACCCCGGGGGCGTTTATCTGGTGTACTGAAAATTAAACATATATATTTATGAATACACTATATAAAGCATGATTCTACGCATTGTGCCATAAATGAGTTTTACTGTGTATATAGGTACATGTAGTATGTACACTAGACAGAGTCGTTCCCTCGGGGCTTCTCATCCGCTTCGAGTAAGCTCCACTCCACACCAAACTTACCTGAGGAAAACCGAACGGTAACACAGACATCTGAAAACTTGAAGCTTGGCAACTTGCTGATTAAAATAAGTTAATTTCTGTGTTGTGTGTTCAAATATTTTAAGGACCCATATTTGTGTTTGTGTTTTATTTGAACTGGAGAAATCTGAAATTTGTTTATGTTCATTGACATGATTTTAGTAATTTTCGAAAAGAGCAGAAAATAGAAATACATTCAAATACTAGCTATGATATTATTGATATTCTGAATAGAATGACCAGTGATTATTTTATTAACAATACCCCCTCCCCCCCAAAAAAAAACAAAAAAAAAAAAAACCACACACACACAAATAAAAATCGTCGATATTTAGTTCATAGACTTACAGTGTAGCGCATAATAATGGAACAACGGTATTCCTACACTTACGCCTGTTTTGTTAAAATTTAATTGTAATTATGTATCACTATCTATCATCGTTTTTCATGCTATTATTTATAACAGATATGTATACAGAAGTAACATGACTGATATAATCTCGCAGATAAATAAACACATAGCTACATATACATGTAACTGCAACTGCACGGACTAATTGTGAACACCGGATTAACCAGTGCATATAAAGAGAAGCGATATCACGGCATTCTTTAAATTTTAATTATACTTTTTTTTAGCAATTTGAAGATCATTTGGGGTGGCATTATTAATTTTGAAAATAAACTTTAAGTTAATATTTTCGATAAATTATTCGACTTTATTTCATCCTATACTGTACATGTATTACTGTTAACAGACGTTTTTGAGAATTAATTAATTTTGAATTTTGAGTGACTATTGGTACAAAAAAAAAAATGTTTTTTATTAAACAATTTGATAAAACATAAAAAATGAATTTTTAAAGAATCCATGTAATGGTATAAATCTATAATATAAATGTGCTCGTAATCCCCCCCCCCCCCCCCCCCCCCCCCCATCATTTCGACACGATTAAAAATCGACAATACTTTACAGGTAAGAACACCTTAGCTGAAGAATAACGGTAGCTGGCCCCGCCGAGGTGTAAACACGGTCTCAGGTAGCACCGCGATCAAAACCCGCGACGGTGTAACGCGGAAAGGATTAATACACCGCGGAGGGGACGCGGTCTAATACGGGATCCGCGTTGCCTGTACTGTATGTTAAAAGTGCCATCTACAGTTGACCATGTGATATTTCTATAGATCAGATTACTTCTGGTGTGACTGTGGTGTACCGTTTGATCTGATATAATAGACAAACATTTATTGGTGTATCTCTGGTGTAATTAAAAAGAAAAATTTAAGAACTCCCTGTAGTGTATTTCTGGTGTACCCTGTAATCTCAACTTGAATCAAACACCCCCTGGTGTATCTGTGGTGTACCCAATAGGAATAAATTTCAGAAGTCCATATGGTGTATCTCTGGTGTACATGTTTTTGCTATGGTATACTTGTGGTGTAGCAGGCTCATTTACATATCTGTAGGTTACTTCTGGTGTACCACACCTCACATACACCATATATACATCATGTTATGAGGTGTACACCAGAGAAATGTAAGGGTAGACAGATAATATAGAATTACCATAAAACACTTACCGGTACAATCTGTCTTGTAGTTCCATGATGCTGTTGTTTTGTCAAAGTACAAGGATTCAAGAGGCTTCATGATCCTAGTAATAGTCTGTTTTATTTGATCAGGAACATGTTCAGCATTGCTCGTTTGACAGTGCCCGCCCAGACCCAGCCAGTCTGTTATATCATATTCACTCTCGACTTCTTTGATGCAAACAGGAATCACCGATCTCCAATGCCACTCAGAAATGCCTATCTTCTGGGCTTTTATTGTGCATACTGGGAATCGACATTGCTGAAAACATATATATATTAGTTAGTAAATATGAATGCATAAGATAAAGAAACTAGATATTTTGTGATTGCGGGCAATCACTGAAGACAGCTATATAGAAATGAAATACAGATCAAGTTCGATTTTCGTTACACTCCACTAATTCTTGGTGGAGTTATTCACCCTTTTGCACCAAATTCCTATCAAATTCATGGTGTCTGACTGTTAACTTTTGAATGCCTTCAGGGATTCAATTCATATTTGGTACACGGCTATATATACCTGATATCTTTATATAACACACGTCAATGTAACACGGGTTTGAATACACTGCAGTTGTTGTATGGCTCCCATTTCTAATCATTTTAACATCTTTATGTATATAAAACCTCAATATAACGTGACCTTACTAATAACATGGGCCAATAAGATGGCTCCCAATAAAAGGGTTATAATGAGGTCCTACTGTATTACTGTATCTAGTAAAATGATGAAGTGGATTTTCGAAAGCAACATTCCTCATGAATTGAGCCATGTAGGTGTTCAAAAGTTATCAGTTGGAAACCATGAATTCTATAATATGAATGGACTCCCTGAAGGCGTTCAAAAGTTATCAGTCGGAAACCATGAATTTGATACCAATTTGGTGCAAAAGGGGGCATAACTCCACCAGGAATTTGTGGAAAGTAACCAAAATTGAACTTGACCTGTATTTCATTTTTATATAGCCGTAGAGCAAATATGAATAGAATCCCTGATGGCATTCAAAAGTTAGGCCGTTGTTCCCCATACACAATTTGTGTACGATTAACCTAGTGGTTAACCGTACACAATTTTATATAATAACCGGAACGGTCAGATCCGGCATATTTCCGGAATATTAATACTTATAATTAACGTCCTTGCGGCAAAATAACTTAGTACTGAATAAATGTATGTCTTGTATTTATTATGTCCATAATGTCGGACACAATTATAAAGCTTTGGGACTTACATATACATGTATTTTCAATTTGAAACAAGAATATAAGAAGAGACATTTCGTGCAGCTGTACATCAGAAATTCGCAGAACATTTTTAAAAACAAATTCCAATCAGAGATGTTTCAAGCAATCTGAAATATTCAAGAGTCAAATATGCATTCATCCGTGGAGGGAAAGCATTTCATCAGATTCAACGGGAAGAATGCCACATATAGGAGATATTTAGCCCCGAATTAACTCGTGTTAGCCTTTCTGTGTTAAATATTTTGAAGATAAAATACATGTATGAGGACAGTCAATTATATGTGATCTGGTATTGAAATGTTTTAAAATTTATTTTTATTGGTATTACTTTTTAAATTGTAAGTACAGAATCTTCTTTTTCTTATAACAAAGTAATTATGATTTAAAATCGGAATTTTTATCCTGTTATTGGCAATTGTTACCAATATTATTTATTTCCCAACCACTAATGAGCTTGGCGAACACTCCTATTACCTTTTTGCTTTCATTAATAATTATCATAATAAAATATTTTAATATTTCTCGTTTACACACTTAAATAATTAGGAAATAATATGGTCCGGTATGTTCCGGAAGTTAGATCTAAATTGTGTACGGTTAACCTAGTGGTTAAACATACACAAATTGTGTACGGGGAGTCAGTGCCCAAAGGTTATCAGGCGGAAACCATGAATTTGATAGCAATTTGGTGGAAAATTGGGTATAACTCCGCCAAGAATTCAGTCTTCGAAATAACCTGGGTGCCCCATGCCCGGGACCTGGTACATTTGCCAGCGGGCATGTGAAAGGGCATATATGAATTTTTTTTTATTTATAACTTTGAAAACAATTTAAACTTAAGATTGGGAGAATTTAAAAACAGAAGCACTGTCCTTATAGTCATTATAAAAACCTTTTTTTTATTTGCACAATCATATTTGCTATTATAATATGAATGAATTTTGAGTAGGGCATGTACCAATTTATTTGGGCTGGGTTAGAATGACCGGCTCAAAGGGCATGTGCTGAAAAAGAATTGTTGTGAAGACTGAGAATTAGTGGAATGTAACCAAAATCGAACTTGACCTGTATTTCATTATTGCATAGCCGCATACCAAATATGAATGGGATTGATCTTGGGATCTTTCCACCCGACACACAGGGTCCCCACCCAACCACCCAACGTAACGTCATGGAATTCGCTACAAACAAACAGAACGATTACTATACCGGTACTTTGCAAAATCTGAGAGGGGGATGCAATTGACTAGAGCATTACCATTACATCCAACATTCCTGTTGGGGGTGAATTTTCCATTTTTCGTTTGGCCATGACTGAATGGAGGTGCTGCTGAATGACGTAACGTAAACGTTCTTAGTGCACCACTCGGAATACATCGGATTTTACTCCGAATGGAAGTGGGGCCGCATCATCACCCAGGAGCGCCACCTAGCGTTGACAGTTTGCCTTTTCCGTTATCTTCAAATTCCAAATTCGATTCAAACGCAGACACCATCAGAAAAGAAAATGGAAACAGGTACGTAAATATTCGGAATGAACCCATTCACCATGGGTTCATTCCGAAGTAGTGGGTAGGATCAGGGTCTGTATTGAAGAGCTCCATATAAAAATATAGAAATTGGTAAAATTTCAAAGTCAAAATTTTCAAAATTTTTCTTCATCAAATAATTGTTGACAAAATTATACACCATATCCTAAATTTTCAGCTAAATTTGATGGTTAATTAAAATTTTAAGCTTACAACCCCCCTTTTCAAAAACATTTTTCTCCCCAAAAAGTGCAAAATATAACTGCGAATTAGACCCACTTCCATTCTTGGCCCAAACACAACGCGATAAGGCCATCCTTAAAAAAAAGTTTGTTTGGAATTGCCGCCTGAAAGGTTTCAGACACAGGAGGGAGGGAGGGAATTTTTTTTTTTTAATTGAAGAAATTTTTTTAACTTTTGATAAAAGTCTCAGTAAATACTAAATACATTTTCTGACTTTTAAAAAAAGTATCTACCATCAACAAAACCTAATTTTACATAGATCTGACACTATATTTCAGTGTTTTGTATGGTGCATGTGATACATGTAATGGGCAAAAAATTCATAAAATAAAAAAAAATCTTCCTATACTTTTGGTCAATAAAATTTTTTGAGGAGAGGGCAATTTCAATGAGGCGGGAGGCAATTCCAAACAAACTATAATTTTATTTTGGCCTAATGACCGCAATTAGACTTGCGAACCGTCATGGAAATCATCGTTTTTTACGCAAAATACAAACAATTGATTTGTTAAAAAAACAATAAGGCAAGATAAAATATTTAGCATACATGCTGCACTAATTTTAAAATGGGAAATCCCATGCCATTTATGGAGTTTTGCAAAAAGTCCACACTTGAATGCCGCTCACTCGCCATTTTTGTCTCAATTTTGATGAACACGGATCGAAATAATCTCGGTTTCTGTAAAAAGTATACACTTTATTTTGTTTCAATGTAAGACATGTAAGCCTTCACAAATAATTTGGTCTACCACATCCACTAATTTTTAATACGGAAACCCCATCCGTTTTTATGGGAAAGCTGACAAAACTCACATTTGAAATTTTTTGACAAAACTCAGATCCGCCATTTTTTATCAACTTGCGTATTTTAACTTGTCGTATCATGGGGAGCTCTCCTATTGAATAGCTACAATTTATATCAATTTTAAGCTTCACATGTCCACTACAAGGATGTGCAAATATATTTAAAGTATATTCTCAAATAAACTTTTAACACTCACATATATTTACTATCGTGTCGTGAGTTCTCGGGACCAATGTCAATAGCTCATCGATAATCGTACGCCGAGTTTACACAGATTTAACTCATAGCATAAATGAATGTATGCCCGAGTTTCCAGACCCTCTAATATACAGACCCTGGTAGGATTGAACTCATGGTGAAATCATGGAAATGGGTAGGATTGAACCCATGGTGAAATCATGGAAATGGGTAGGATTGAACCCATGGTCTGCCCTACCAATAATTTCCTCCGATTTAAAAATTATTATTATTCAGTCTTTATATCAGTGGTGTAGCCAGGATTCTCAATTTGGGGGGGGGGGGGGGGGGGGGGGGTGCTAAGTATAACCAGGGGGGTCCCAACAGGAGATGCCAAAGGCATCTCCAAGGGCCCCAGGCCCGAGTAGGGGGTGGGTATCCCCCAGGAATTTTTTTTATTTCAGTACCTCTTAGATGCAATTTCTGGGCCTCCAAGTCAATAAAACCACAACATATCAGTGGCATAATATGATAACTTTTGCAAGTTACAACAGGGGCTGCGGGTGCGATTTTTGACAGTCTATATTACATAGCGTTACATAGGCCTTCTTCGAACTTCCAGTCTGGCGATGAGATTGTTTATTTGAGATTATCGTCGCTTCGACTATAATATGTCATGAATTTTGCCGACTTAGGAAGCGGAACAATGAAAACCAAATCCCGGTCAACGACATCAATCGTCATTACGGCCGACGACAACAATAATCAGGACATATCTGTGTTGCGTCATGTGTGAGGGTCATTTTATGGTAAAGTGGTCATTTTTAGCATGGCAGCAATGTATGTTTATTGCTTAATGTAAGGCTGTTGCCACAATGATCAACTGCTGGTGAAAAAGTTAAAAAATATCTGTATGAAAACTAAGGTTGCAACTCCCTCTGGCAAAGTTGGCCTTAGATGCAGATGACGTATGAGGGTGAACCCATGGCTCATATTATTTGTAAATATTACCGTAGCAATACTGGAGTTTCGTTGAGTTTTGGCTAGATGTAGATGACGTATGAGGGTGAACCCATGGCTCAAATAATTGTATCTAAGTATTACCCTGTGTCGCTATGGTAATATTTACAATTAATTTGAGCCTTGGGTTCGAACTCAATGAAACTCCTAAGTGTAGTGAGGGTGAACCCATGGCTCATATTATTTGTAAATATTACCGTAGCAATACTGGAGTTTCGTTGAGTTTTGGCTAGATGCAGATGACGTATGAGGGTGAACCCATGGCTCAAATTAATTGTATCTAAATATTACCCTGTGTCGCTACTGTAATATTTACAATTAATTTGAGCCATGGGTTCGAACTCAACGAAACTCCTAAGTGTCACTATGGTAATATTTACAATTAATTTGAGCCATGGGTTCCCCCTCATACCTCATCTGGATCCAGCCAAAAGTCCGAGGAACTCAAGGAAACTCCTCAGTGTCGCCACGGTAATATTTGCAAATATAAATTCGAGCCATGGGTTCATGGGTTCACCCTCATATATCTCATGTGGATCCAGCCAAAAGTCCGAGGATCTCAACGAAACTCCTCAGTGTCATTACGGTAATATTTACAATTGCATATTGACTTATTCATTCAAATTGGAATTTGTTCAAACATTTAAAATATTTTCTTTAGAGTAAAAGTCATGATTTATTTGGAAAGGTCTTATCACAGGTAATAATATACATGCATTATAATATGAATGCCCTAACTTTTCTCTTTCAAAATGATGAATTTATAACAATTTAATTTTTTTGCAAGTAGATCAAACTTCCAGGTCACATGTTAAAAAAAAAAAAACCATGCCATTCTCACAGGTAAATACTAGTACATAAGTTTAATATGAATGCCTCGTCTCTTCTCATTCAGTTGATATGACCGTGATGACCAAGGTTAAATTTATTGAGACAGATGGACAGTCTGACATACAAATGTACATATTTCTATATGAATTGGGTAAAATTGGCCCCGTGGTTCTAGAGAAGTTAAAAATGTAAAAAGTTTTCAGACAAACAGCAGGACGACACGTCACAACAGACGTTATATGATAAGGAAACCAGAAAAGCTCAAATGAGTGTTTTGAAAGGGTTACAATATGGTTACAGTGTTTGAAAAGCTGTTTTTTTTTTCATGCAGAGATATGCATGACCAATATATTCATGTTTTATATTTTCTTTAGTAATTTGTTTGTTTGTTGTGAATACATCTCATTGGAATTTTTCCCTCATATGGAGACACCACCAAATAATAATGAAGACATGATGTGTTTGTGAAACACTGATGTCCCTGTATGGAAGTCTAGGGTATGGCGAAGGTTGAAGTTTCTCAAATATATGTCAATCTCAAAGGTCAAGGTCAAAGGGTTCAAATTGTTGATATCAGAAGAAAGTCTTGTCACAAGGAATGCACATGTGAAATAAGTAATCCTTGGTACTTCCTGTTCAAAAGTTAATTGCCAAGGTTAATTTTTTTTACTTACCCTAGTGACACTGAGTAGTTTCGTTGAGTTCACGCTCAGACTTTTGGGTCTGGATCCAGCCAAAAGTCCAAGTCCGAGGAACTAAAGGAAACTCCTGTGTCGCTAAAAACCCAGATTCCGACATATAACTAACAGTACCAGGGTTTGTGATATCTCTGTTTCAGGAAGACCACTTCTGTATCATGTCAGAGACAAAGATCTGAAAAAGAATGTGTTTGCCAGAATTAAGTGTTTGCGACGAAACAGCCCGAAGGATCAATTCGTAATGGTAGCAGTGGATACAGAGAGGGAGATAGAGGCAGCAAATATTTGGTTCAAAAGTAAGTTTAGGCTGATAACCTATTGCTGTCACGTTACCCCACCATTTTCCATGAGTTCCTAAATATTCCATTACTAGCTTGAAATTAGATTGCAAAAAGTTGAATCAATCAAGTCAACATATGGGGAAAGCAAAATAATAAATCAGCAGCTACCTCTGCTTAAAATTTAAAAAACTATTATCATGATAAGTGTTATCCTATAACGTTTTTCTCAACTCCGTTACGATTAGTAATATGACCATTATATATTGTGTATAACATTAATGATATGACCATGGGATCCAAATAATGTTTTGAATGACTTGATTTGGTACCATATCTTGATTTAGCAAATTTGGAATGGTTTTCATAAACCAAAATATGTTTTTGGGGGGTTCTGAAGGCAAACCTTCACCTAGGACGATTCGTTTATTGCCAAAACCTAAGATCTAGCCATCCGGTCAGATAATATTTAGTGAGATAACCTTTTGTAAAGGTCAAATTGAAGATCATGAAAATTTTTGATAATTTTTTTTTCAGGTGGTTTCTGTGTGAAGGGTTCGGGGGGTAAACTGGTCCCGGCTAACTACATTGAACCCTCAGACCGCCTTCCTTCTGTCACTGACACTTACCCAGAACCCACCATATCTCGCCCAACAAAGAATAAGATTGAACAAGTGAAGGAATCCGAACTGGTCACTTTCGATGAAGTGAAGTACCTTGCAAAGTGGCGGAAAAGACTCTTCCAAGTTATGGTGGTAGATCTCAAGGACAATCAATATGTTGTGCGGACATCATCTTCACCAAGAAAGTGGACTGTCAACATGTTGTTTGTACAGTCCACGAATGCCCCTACAGGTGAGATTGAATTTGAATCAGAGTCAGGTACATAAATCTAAAGAATTACACAAATTATTTTGAATTTAGATTGTATTCCATTCTAACTTTTACATACATGTATTTATGACCATGGACTCAGACTTTGAGGGCAACAGCAGTGCAAACGATGGTCTCGACGAAGCTGCCACCAAGGCTACCTCATCCAGCACCATGGACTCTGCCAAACATGCCAAAGCCTCCCCGAAAGCCTCGAAACTCCCTCGAAAGACCATGGAGTCGGACGACTCAGACAATGAGGGTCCACGTCAAAGTGAGCTTAGGGTCATCTACACAAATCCAAAAAAAAAATTATTTTAAATTTAAATTGTGTAGGATGTTTTGAAAAAACTACAAATTATTTTGAATTTAGATTGTATTCCATTCATGTATTTATGATTGAACTTCAGGAAAAGACGTTCCCGCTGCCACAGAGGCCTCAGCCAGTGCCAAAGCCTCCACGAAAAAACGCCCCTCTAAAGACCATGGACAACTCAGACAATGAATCAGACAAAGATTCAAAACCCACTATTGTGTATCTCAATTGGCACAGATTGGCCTGGATTGCACCTATAAATATTTATTTACAGCTATCCAACCCTAATATTGGTTTCTCTATAAGAATCAATGTTGAAATAGATAGATTAATTTAATGTGTGTTCTTAAATTGAGTGTATGAGTTGTGTATTGGAGAAAAATTGCATATAGTTTTTTTCAGCACTGAAAGAGACACCCACCCCCTGCCACCCCTTCAATTCTATATATTTTTGGGACTTTAATTTCTTAAATTTAAATTAACATTCAGTAAGGGTATATTTGGTTCATATATTAGGCTGTAATTGAAGCACAAACACAATGTATAACTTTTTTAATAACTGGGGGCATTTAAAACAAAACATTTAATCAAAAAGGGAAAAAATTGCATGATTGTGGTAAAACAAGTTTTTGCGGCCCGGGTACCCACCTACCCACCCCTACCTAAGGTCTTGCAATTTTTTTCCAGCCCCCCCCCCCCCCCCTGCAGCATCCGGAAATTTTTAAGAGAGTTATTGCCCTTTTTTCTTCCGCCGATTTTCGACTTGGAAATTTTTCGACTTTGCTCTTGTTCATACATGTATTTATGATTGAACTTCAGGAAAAGTGGATCCCGCTGCCACCGAGACTACCTCAACCACCATGACAGACAGTGGTCTCGACGATCCCGCTGCCACCCAGGCTGATGATGATGCTGCTGATGATGATGATGATGCTGCGGCCAGACTTGACGATCCCGCTGCCACCCAGGCTGATGATGATGCTGTGTCCAGACTGCTTGCAAATATCCTTCGGCGAAAGGCTGCATCCCAAAAATTCAAAACAAAGCTACACAACGAGAAAGGATGCTTTCAAAGCAAGGATCCTGACTTTTTATCGTGGCGTCGGTACTGTCACCATCAGTTCTCCTTACAGAATTTTGTTGTTGTTTGTTGCAATACTGAGTATAGAAGTGCCTCTGGTCTTATTACTCATGTACATCGCAAACACTGAAACCAACAACAACAACAAAATTCTTGGAGTTCTTGGAGTGTAAGGAGAACTGATGGTGACAGTACCGAATGGACTTATTACTCATGTACATCGCAAACACTGAAACCAACAAATTTCAAGTCTTATGCTTTGTGCATTAGAAAACATTCCTTAATGTGTTGTTATGATGCTAGAGTTTGTTTGTAACTTGTAAATGACTTCTCACATAGCTTTGTCATGATATTGGCCAACGACATTACAGTGACTTAAATTGCCTAAATATTAAAACCAGTTCTCTGTAAGAACCAAAATAAAATAGAAATGCATGATCTCAGAATGTGTCAGAAACTTTTATACAAGTTAGAAATGACCCTTGACGGAAACAAATAATGTTGATTATACGATACTATTATCCGTTGCCATGGCAACCAGTATACTAAATTTTAGCTGAAAATTGACAAATTTTGCATTTAAGGACCCTGAAATTCACGTATATTTACAGAATGATTCTGGACTTGTCTAAGACTATGTTTAATTTCTCTTTAACTCATTACTTATAACATGTGTAGAATATTTCAGGACAAAAGTTGATTTTTTTCCAACTTGTAGAATATCCATTTGAATTAGTGCTAATCTTTTGCAACTGGATTATTTGTGTTATGAGCCTTATATGTTTTTAGAGAAGAAAACATGAATGCCGAAAACAGTTTTTGCACATATTTGAACATATAGATACCTTTATACTTTGATCCTAAATACCGATTATAATTAATTTTAAGCAAATTATACTGTTGTCTTTCGGATAGAAAAAAATATTTACACCAGAAGATTTATAAATTATTCGATTGCTATGACAATTTCATTCTCTTGGGCTATATATAAATGTTGGACTTAGAAAATTTTGCACTTTCCTAAAATTGATGTTTTTGTCGATTTTGGCATCTTTTAAAATCAACATTTTTCAAACTACAGCAAACCCTAACCTACTATTCAATCAATTGAACTTTAGTCTTAAGATAATCTACCTGATTTGAATCTGATTTGCCCAACTAGTTCCCTTTTCTGTGGTAATTTATAGGGCTAAAATGGGAGAGGAGGCCATTTTGGAGCACTGTCATGAGGTGTTTTTCTTTAATTTCATCCTAATATCAATTTCATATCCCTCGTTTCAGATTGAGAAATTATAGCTCATTTTGAAGAAAAAATTGACTTCTTTGAGGAATTATTGCCCCAGAATGAGTCCAAAATACCCAAATTTTTATTTATCTTGACCCAAACAAGGCCCATATGAGCATTTTGGGACATTTGTAAAATATTGGAACTTATACTCCATCTGACGACATCTGTTGGAACAGGTAGAAGCCTTCCTTCTCCAAGTCGACGCGCTTTACCATTCCGTAGGACGTGTGCATTGGGTTTGCCGTCGGTTTACGGCAAAGCAGTCGTGGGCTTGGTAAATGTTTTACATACGTACTTCCCTTCTGTTTTTTCTATTTCAGACACAGACGACGACGGTCGCCCCACAGACAGAGACGACGCCTACCTCCTGTACTACTACTACTAGCGGCATCCATCAGTCATGTACGTATGAAATCGTTATCGTTGTTTGTTGTTGTTTTTTGTTTGTTGGTTTGTTTGTTTGTTTGTTACGTCCCCCCCCCCCCCCCCCCACCCCACTCAGGCCACCGAAACGGAAGGCGATGTACGCGGATGCGGACCTCGGGATCAGGACCAAGAAGGTAAGAACTCTGCAAGATCACTTCAAGGACTACATCCTGGAGGACGGGAGCATCAAGAAGGTAATTCAGCCCAGGCTGGGCGAGGTTCACACGACCACCGGATCCCTCCGTCCGGCCGGAGACATCATCCACCTGAAGAACGACGCCTTCCCGGAGCCCATCGACAACATCCACACCTTCCGCGTGAAGCTGCCCTGCAACAATCTAACACGTTAATACCCATTTCCAATGCATTATCATTGCACCATGTGTTCGTATTTTACAAGTTTCATGGACCAAATCTACAATATTGTCAGGCACCAAACAAAATCACAGGACAACAATCTAACACGTTAATACCCATTTCCAATGCATTTGTACATATAACATTTTTTTTTATTAACATAGCTTGGTAGACTATTTAACCGAAAGCCATTTAGTATTCCTTTTCGTAATATAATTTTTACTTGTTCTTTCGGACAAAGACATCTAATGAGATAAGGTCACATGTTAATGATTCCTTAATTTGATTGGTCGTTTAATCAAGCAGTCTGAATTGGAATTGGCGCTTGGGACCCCATATTTCATTACATTGCGGGTTTCCCAAATATATGCATCGACAACTCCAATTCCCACTTGCGTTCTTTTATTATCCAGGTATGTTTAAGTTTTATTTTATAAGTTTTTAAAGCATTTATTTTAATTTATTTGAACTAGGATTGCGTTTTAACAATACCTTATCTGTTTTCTTTTGTTCGATATAATTCCTTTTTAAAATTAAATTTTGCTCTTGATTGCAAAGTCGACAATAGTTCGTTTGTTTTAAATAGAAATGATATTTTTAGTATTTTTAGTATTTGCGGTCATGTTGAATGACTAGCGTTGTAGTTTATTAGTTGTAGATTAGTTTAAGTTTTGTGTGTATTTTCTTTCGTTTTCTAATTGATCCGTAATGTAATTCCCATTTGGCTTTTGAAATTGGCGAATAATCTAAATTTAGTCTAACTCTTCAACTACGGAAGTTAATAAAATTAATTTGTTTACTTTCACATTTGGTTAGTTTAGTATTAAAGTTTTAAAATGTGGATGCTAACTTAACTTCACAATGGATATGGATCAGTTAGGAATCTTTTTTTCAATACGGACTTGGTCTTGTTATTTGTGCCTATTTCCGGAAATGGGTAGTTTTAGATTTATTTGTTTTTAGTGATCATTGTACGTTTAGATATTTTTAACTGTATTGGTCATTCGATGAAATGATATTCCATTCATAACGATCTTAATTGAAAATCAAAACGATTTTGATTATATTTATTTTTCATACATTTTGAGACACAAAAACTATTGTTATTCATTCTTATGATATGTCTCATGTTTAAAGTTTGTTATAAATGTTACGTAATTGTTTCATTTCGCGGGTTTCCCATATATATGTATCGGTAACTCTAATTCCGACTTGCGTTCTTTTATTATCTAGTGCACCAAGACATCCTGTTCTTTGCACCTCTTCGCAATTTCCCCACTTAGCGAAATTAAGTTTCAACAATAGCAATTCCCAAAGCTTGGAAAACTTACTGGTGGAGAATCTACAAGATACCGGAACCTCAATGAGACCTGGAAATCATACACGAGTACAAACAAGGGCTATGTCGGGGCAAAATGGTACATCATAATCCCAAACGACTGGAGGATCCAGTACATCAACTGCAGCAACATCAACGGGAGCATCAGCCACAATACGTACGGCCACGACAGGGACACAGATGTCCACAGGACAGAGAGCAGCCCCCGCCTGCCCCACCAGCAACTCCTGCAGTAATCAACATGCCGCCTAAAGTGTCGGTACATTTGGCCCCATACAATGAAATGTCATCGGTTGTACAGTGGTGGATAAACTTCATATCATACATTCAGCTGTACCAGAGGACAAACGACCAGGCTCTAAACATATTACCATTTTTTTACAGAACCAGTCAAACACTGGTTTTACCAGCTTCAGTTAACAACGAGAACTTCGTTAACCAATATCAAGAAAGCTTTTTTGGCCAGATACAGGAAAACTGAACAAGATCTCGACCTTGATGACATAAAACAAGGTATTGACGAGGATCTAGATTCATTTAAATTTAGGATTCAGCAGGCCGCATCAGACCTAGCAATCGCTGAGGCGGAACTCGCCAAAAAGGCTGTCAAGGGACTACGCCAAACACTTCGGGATCATGTTTACATACGCAAACCGAAGACAATGGTGGAACTACGCCAGGAAGCGAGGCTGGTGGAATGTGGTTTGAGTATGTCCAACGCCATGGAAGAAGACGTCACGGCCACTATCCAGGCATCCGTCAATGCTGCTATGGCCTCCATGCAGCAACTGATGACGCCTGTAGCAGCGATGGATCCAAACCCAACCAACCGAGTCACTCACCGCCCACCCCAACAATCAACAACAATCAACACAGAACCAACATAAAGGCAGGAGAGAGAGAGAAAGAGTGTGATATGGATGTAGCGAGTCCTGTATTTCTAAATCCCATTGAAGAGCTAGGAACGAAAAATGTTATTATTGCGGCAAAGAGGGTCACCGTCAACGTGTTTATAAAAATTACTTGTTACATAAAGCCTTAGGTTTAGTGCAATAGGGATCCTGCTATATAATTTCTATTTATAAATGGAGAGAGGTGATGCCGAAACAGTGACAATGGACGTTACTAGTGAAAACACATGGTATATTCCACAATGGTCTGGACCCCCCCCCCCCCCCAAGATCCACGCATATTGTAGAAAGTAAACTATATAAACGAAAATATGCCATAGTATGATCACGGTATAATTTAGATTTATTCAAGCTACACATCAGTTTTTTGAAGTCAAAATAACAGACACCCCACCTAATGGATGTTAAAATTAGAATTATACGAAATTATAAGTTGAGGGGTGTTATGGCCGGTTTATACGTTTTCGGAGAATTTAGTCTCGCGCGCTCGACTGGTTGGATGCAGGAGAGTTTCGATAGCTTCCGCGGGAGGGTTGACATATATGTACATCTATGTCTCCAACACCCCTCCGATCAATCCATACATAATTTATTTTTCAGCTTAATGACGAGTCCGATGAAAATGAAGAGAACGATCTAGAGTCAACATTTGAAACGACATTAAATGACGTAAGTTGTATAACAATAGGAATGATTATTTGATGGAATCATATTTTAATCTTTTGTGAACTATTACAAAGTGTACCGTTTGTATCTAGAATACAGTTTACATTGAATTCATCGGCATTTCATGATCGCACATGTCAAATGTATATTGTTGCAAATGTCTTATTTTAAATGTTGTTATGAATATGAAGTGTTGCATGCTTAAAACTTTCATAATGTGTTACAATTCTCACAAATCGTAAAATTAACCTATAGTTTAGATGATAGTTTAATTGTTCACCAACTTCAGAGATTCGTTATCGGCGACCTCACTGTAGTATAACGTGAGAATCGACGTCTCCGATTTACATCGTGTTCTTTATACTGATATACCGGGTATATACATCAGCAAAGCAAAATAACAACTGCAAATGCAACCTTACATAATTTTTTCCATATTAAAACTTAAAACATATCTCAGCGTAATAATGGTAAAAAAAAAGTTTAATCATCATATATAACCGTTATTACGCACGGATTACCTAGAAGAGGTATCTTGATAAGGATTTACAGCGAGATAATTATCCCGATTGGCAGTTCAAACTTCACACGCGACTGTTTGTGTACACTACAGAAGTATCGGAAGGTCACGTGTCAAACACAAGTGTTCATTTCCAGTGTCTCGTTGGCGAGAAGTAGAGGAAATTTGAGACATTAAGTGAGAAAACCTAAATGCTGTACAAAATTCACATAATCCGTAAATTTTGGTGTATTTTGATTAGAAATTATTAAGTTTATTAAAATTTTTATTTATATTTATATTTTAAAATTTTATTAAAATTAGAAAGTTTAACGCCCAGCATCTTGCAGAACTTTATGCAAGTTTCAATTAAAATTCAAGAAACGGAATGCAACTAAACTTTCCTCCAGCAACAGCAGTAGCTTCTGAAGACCCTTTTCGACCCGATGCAGAGGTAGAGCTCATTGATGGCAATCATCCGCATCATGTTATGCTTCAGTTACAGGAGCTCTACCCGGAGGTACATGTAGAAGAACTTAAAACAGGTAAAAATGACCTTAAATGTTTTTTGCCAAACTTGTATGCAGAAGAAGCCAGACAGCGATACATTAGATAATTTAACATCCCACTGTCGGCCATCAATTTCGCATCAGAGTCGAAAGCAATTAGAAATTTGAATGCCCAGCATCTGGCAGAACTTTATGCAAGTTTCAATTCAAATTTAAGAAACGGAATGCAACTAAACTTTCCTCCAGCAACAGCAGTGGCTTCTGAAGACCCTTTTCGACCTGATGCAGAGGTAGAGCTCATTGATGGCAATCATCCGCATCATGTTATGCTTCAGTTACAGGAGCTCTACCCGGAGGTAGAAGAACTTAAAGCAAGGTAAAAATGACCTTAAATTTATGTTATATTTGTTCAAGACAAAACAAGCATAAAAGGTAAACGCAAACAAGATATCACAGTAGATTAAGATAAAAATTGTGAAGAAATTTCAAAGATTGACATCGATATATGGCATTTTTTTTAAAAATGTTTTCCTCTACGAGAAGCTGTCAACGGGAGCTATGTCATTTTTTGGCCTATCAAGAAATGACGAAACATCCAACAGCTTGAGAACTTCGCAATTCGAGAAATTAACAATTATGAGAAATTTTCTGCTGGAGAAATATGGAGGGACTTTTTCAACAATCTTCCAGGATGAAATATATTAACTTTTTAATGCTTTTATATAAATACTTTGCTTGTTTTATATACACACCTGGTAATGCACACATCTAACCTAACCACCCTCAACACACACAAATAAATTCAAATTTATTTCATCACTCGGTGTCCCAATGATCGTAAAGAAGAAACTAAGAGGAAAAACAGACCAGGATCACACAAGACTTTCAACAATGAGTCAGAGTTGCCGGGACCAGGTGAACACAATAATTTAATAGCACCCTGGAACGAGTATTTTCGTATTTAGATTATATTAATTATTGCCTGGAGGTTTCTCAGGCAAGTTCTGTCCTTCAGAGGGTTATTGATGAAGGCATGAGCATTGCCAAGATGAAGCAGATGTTGAAGGACCATCTGTCTCCTCCACCAGAGACGACTTCACTTGCTCTGCAGAGAATTCGGGGAAGGTTGTTATGAACGAAAAATCAAATTTTATCCATTTTTCTTTTAAAACAAGAACTTCAATAATATTTTTTAACTATCATTTTAGGCTAACAAAGAAAGGAAAAGAAAAGACACACCAAATACATCAAGCTCATCGAATAACACTAAGACTATTTTGCTTGACAACATGAAAAATGTTATATTTGTAAACAATAACAATTGTAGATTATTCCTAGCATTCCATTTTCAACTCCATCCACTCTCTCTGAAAGATCAAATCTACATCCTGCGTTGTCGAGTAAATTTTACATGAAACACAAATATTCTATATCTCATGTATAAGGCACTGCCAAGTACACTTTATGTCATAATGGTCATAATTAAATGTAAGTTGGTCTAAGGATGTTTTAATATACAACATTTTTTACCTATAATAATTAATAGCTTAATTATTTTTCATGGCATTAACAAAGTTATAGGTATATTGTACAAGTAAAACTCAGGAATGTGGTCCTTTTACTACACTTCAAGAGTAGTACCAAACTAGGGCTCGTCGCACAGACTGCAGACTGCAGACTGCCAGCTTGTGGAATGTGTGACGTCACAGGAATGTTGGGTAGTACCCCATGGTATTTTTAGCTCAGGAATGCAAAGATACCCTATGGTATTTTTAGCTCAGGAATGCAAAGTATTTCATAGACTGGTTCTACTAGATTTTGCAAACATTTAAACTAAAACAATGTGGGAGAAAGGAATGCGGTGAAGACTATAAGTACTTGCATGCCACGCTTTTTCTATATCATTTTCATTTGAAATTTTAACGATGGAAGACGTTCATCGAGAGATCCTGAGAAGAAATTATTCAACGTTAGTTCGGGACATGTCTCCTGAATTAGTGGCTGAAGAGCTTTATAAGGATTCTATTTTAACCCTAGAAATGAAAGAGACTATTTTGATGCAGCTTACTAGATTTGCAAAGAATAGGAAAATGTTGGACATTGTACCAAAACGAGGACAACGGGCTTTTCATTCGTTCTGCTTAGCACTGGAAAAAGCAGGACAATCAAATCTATCAATCGGTTTGAGAGAAGAACACATAAACGGAGCTAAAGAAAGTACCAGAAATCAAGATACAGCAACGAATCTCAGCCCGTGGAAGAGACCTTCAAAGAACTACACACAGTTATGTATGATTGATTTGTGGGATGATATCTATGTAACCGCTAATCGATATGATCAGGACAACACCGTTCAGATCCACCTTCGTCAATATACGCGAGAAGGAAAAAACAAACCCTACCCAACCAAGAAAGGGATTACGATGTCTACAACAGAATGGTTGACGTTGGAGAGTTTTCTGGATGGGATGACAGAGGCGTTGAAGAACTATTCAGAGCGTCAAGTCGAAGAAACCTGGTTTTTGGGTAGCAACATCTTCGTGAAAGCCTCCAAAGACTATCCTCTACTAGACCTTCGACATTACTGGAAGCCTGACCCAAATGGAGATTTCGTTCCAACAAAAAAAGGAATAAAGCTCAATCGACTGAGATTGGAACAGCTGAGAAATGCAGCTCTCATTATAAGAGACTTCATACCATCGCTAGGTCAGGATATTATAGAGTATCCCATCCTTCCAACTGAGCTCGATATGAAATCTTTAGAGGGGCTTCTAGATTATCCAAATTGTTAACATTCCATACATATTTTAACAAGTATATAAACTGTGTAGTTCAGAAACTTTACCATTCCTCCCGATTCCTTTCAACATGGATTGTGTTAGTGATCAACACCACAGACAAATGCTTCAAAAATACAACATGATTTTAGCGATAGAAGTTGTAGACCAGCTTAAGGATATTGTCTTTGAACAACAATGCTATGGATGTTCTGTTGGTCATCCAAGCCAAACGCAACACACATGCATTATGGAAACTCCCTTAACACATCTAACGATGTATTTTGAAATGACTTTAGAGAAGGTGGACCATGTTTCTGTTATCAACAAATGGCAAAAAGAAATCGCCCTTTTGGACTTGCCATTCGAATCAGTGAACAAATTTCATGATCTGATGATTTCCCCAGAATTGAGAGATAAACATTTAACAGACTCGTGGAAGGAAGAACTTTACAAACTTTGTGAAAAAATCGTGAAGTTAGAAACGCGTTTGTCTGGACTATAACCTGGTTTAGAACGAGTAGTTCGAACATTTATCTATTTAATATTGTGTATATTAGCCTCAAACATTTAAATGAAGTTTGTGGAAAAATGAGAACTTAGTAACTCGTTAATTTGTGAAGGATATAGCCTCACATAACCTGATTTATAACGTGTAATTTGAGCATTTATATATTGTGAATATTAGTCTCATAGATTTAAATGAAATGTTGACTTCTAACTGAAAGGACTTGTAAAAATGACTTCACTGATTGGTAATTATTGTCATCATTTTATTTCAAATACTGAATGTATTTTAATAAATGTTTTACTTAATATTCGTTTTCATTTCCCACTTATAGAAAAGAGGTCAAGAAAAGAAATAGATAAAATATTACAAGAAGAGTACTATGGTCTTAAATCATCAGGTTCTTACTTTGGACCTGCCAAACTGTACGAGTCTTTAAAGGCTCGCGGGATTAATGTAGGATTACACAAAATACGAAAATGGTTGAATAATCAAGATGATTATAGTTTACAAAAACCAACTCGACAACCTGCTCAAAGAGCGAGATTTGTTGTTTCAGGCATTGACAACCAATGGGACGCAGATTTAGCAGATATGTCTTCTCTGTCTAAGTTTAACAATGGCATGAAATTTCTGTTAGTGGTCATAGACATTTTTTCAAGATATTTATGGGTTCAACCCTTGAAAAATAAGAAGGCAAAGGAAGTTATAGAAGGTTTAAAGCTTATTTTACAAAAGGGTCGCAAATGTACAAAACTTCGAACGGATAAAGGTAGTGAATTTACAAACAAGTATATGAAAGACTTTTTAAGGTCGAAACACATATACTTTTTTACAACACAAAATTCTGACACTAAGGCTAATTACGCTGAACGAGTCATACAAACGTTAAAGTCTCGTATGTATAGATACTTTACGAAAAATAGAACAAAACGTTATGTAGACGTTTTGCAAGATTTAGTGCAAAGTTATAATGAAACGCCTCATAGATCTTTAGACAATGTTTCACCTAACCTCGTTACCAAAGTCAACGAAGCCGATGTATGGGCCTATCAGTACTTGAAACGAGCAAAAACAAAAAGCGCTAAACGTAAGCCATTTCACCTAAAATTAAATGATATGGTAAGAATAAGTCATGAAAATACTGTGTTTAAAAGAGCGTACAATGAGCAGTTTTCTAAAGAAATATTTAAAATATCACAAAGGTTTCGCATGCAAGGCATTCCAATGTATAAAATAAAAGATTTTTCAAATGAGGTGGTTAAAGGGAATTTTTATGAGTCTGAACTACAAAGAGTTAATAAAAATGAGGATTCTCTCTGGATTATTGATAAAAAAAATTCGGAAACGTTCAGTAAATGGCAAGATTGAATATCTCGTGTCATTTGAAGGATGGCCTAGTAAATATAACACATGGGTTCCCGAAAGTGACATCAAAGACTTAAAAGACAGAGATCCGTCAACATGAGTATATATGCTATCGTGAGCAGTAATGCCTCTCTGCAATATTTTCCACAAAATAAGGCATATCACTTTAAATGCCATTTAAACACACCTCTTAATTTAGAAGGAGTTTGGAAAGTAGCTCTTTTAGAAGCAAACGTATCAACTAGCAAGTCATTAAAATCCCGTACGTCTATATGTATATACTCAAATATATGTGGTGAGTCAATTGTTAATGGTGACAGAGAGCCTATCCTCCGAAAACTGCAAGCAAATTCACCTTCCAACTGGGATGTGATATTTGAAACGGGGCATTACATGCCAGTAAAAACAAACAACATTACCGATATTGACATCTATATCACAACAGAAGAAGGTCTTCTAGCTTCATTTCTTGATCAGACGTCAAGCTTTACACTTCATTTCAAGGCATCTCCATTTGTTTAACTATGGATTTATTGACCAAACAAATGTATGTACCAGATCCAAAACATTGGATCAATTATTATAAAAATGTTTGGAACGGGAATCTAAACCCCTATTTAACCCCGAACGGTAAACAACAACACGGAGGAGGATTAATGCGTTCTTCCAAACAATTTATGATACCTATTGAAAGCGATTCGCGCAAATCAACACATTCGAGTGATGTACCTCCAGTGCAATTGGTGTCGCCTGTTGAGCAAGTTGTAAACCAAGCTAAAGAAGAGATTCGCGAAGGTATAAAAAGAAAAAAAAGCTCACAGAATATCATTCCTATCAAGAAGTATCGACGAAGTAACACCTCTAAAAAACGGAAGTCGACAAAGAATAAATCGTCTAGAAAAAAGAAATCCCCCAAAAAGAAATCACCAAAAAACAAAAAGTTTAAGAAAACCGATCAACGGAAATTAAAAGGAAAAAATAAATCAAAGGGTAGAAAAAGCAAATCAACTAACCGAAAACCAAAAGAGAAAAAAGTCAAAATCAAAGACATTTTCTCCTAATGGCCACCGACCAGTTTCGAGATGCTCAACCCAGCAGTCTGGACTTATTTTCTTTACCTCCAACTCAAACTGCAATTGATAAAATGTACTATCAAGAAGTGAGACCTATTTCTCAATTAAGTGGCAATTCGCCGATAGAATTCATCATTTCCGGTCAAAATGGAATGGAATATGTAGACTTAAAGCAGAGCAAACTTTACATGAAAGTGAAAATTGTTCATGGAAATGGATCTAACTTAAGCGGTGTAGAGTTTGTAGGTCCCATCAATCTACTGGCAGGTTCTCTGTTTTCTCAAGTCGATGTCACTCTCCAGGGAAAGTCGATTACCTCGACGACTAACCATTACCCATACAAGTGCATGTTTGAAACGTTGCTGTCTTACGGTTCTGAGGCTAAAACATCTCAACTGACCTCTCAACTATTTATCAAAGACACCCCTGGTGTTTTGGATGACAACGATGTTAAAAACGGTCAAAACAATGGACTGTATGCTCGATCGGTATATTTTCAAGATTCTAAAACGGTGGACTTAGAGGGACCCCTGTATGCAGACCTTTTCAACATGAATCGTTACATCTTGAATCAAGTGGCTATTGGGGTGAGACTTTATCGCTTGAAGGGGGATTTCTGTCTCATGACCAGTGAAGACGCTCCTGATTTTCAGATCGTTATTGAAGATATTGTGTTAAGAGTATGCAAACTACAGATCAATCCAGGACTCATCTATGGACATGCTGAAATTCTACAGAAAATGCCGGCCTTGTATCCTTATACGAGAACTGAAATCAAGATGATGGCTATTCCTTCTGGACAAGTCGCTTTTACGTGGGACAACATGTTTCAAGGTGTAAGACCGAACAAATTGATTGTCGCTTTTGTGGATTCTGCCGCCGTAGCAGGGACCTATTCAACCAATCCATTTAACTTTAAACACTATGGATTGAATCGGATAGGCCTGTACGTAGACAACGTTCCTGTGGGAGGTAATCCTCTGAAACTAAATTTCGACGACTCCAGCGGTCAGACCACCCTTCCCGCTTACAACAGTATGTTTGATGTGATGGGAAAATGGATGCAAGATTCAGGCAACCAGTTAGACAGAAGTGATGTTGCAAACGGGTATGCTCTCTACTGCTTCGACCTCGAACCTCAGATTGCATCACATGGGGAGTATCTTACTTTGTTAAAACAGGGAAACACCCGCATCGAAGCTCAGTTCAGCAAAGCCCTTCCTACTACTGTCACCTGTATAGCTTATGCTACATTCCCCGCCCTGTTTAAGATCACTAGTTCCAGAGACATTGTTGTAGAATGAATACCGAGCAGCTTCAACGTGTAATACAATGTGACGCTCACATGAAGCCTCGTGTCATCGGAGTATTTTCAGCCGATCAGTTACCTCATATGCATTTAGTTCCTGAAACCGGGCTGATTACAAACACAGATCCGACTCATTTACCAGGACGTCACTGGGTGGCTTTTTATTTAAATCAGCAGAACGAACTAGAATGTTTTGATTCTTTTGGGAATTCACCGGCTGTGTATTCTAATTTTTTAGCCCAATTTATCAAAGGATATTCTAAGATTGACATGAATCTAAAATGTTTACAAAGTAGAAATACAAATGTTTGTGGGCAGTACTGCTTACTGTATTTAATGTGTCGCTGTAGAGGACTTTCTACACAACATTTTTATAATTTTTTTAATGATCAAACAAATATCAATGATGCTTTTGTATATGAATTCATTCAAAAAGGTTTTAGTTGTTGCTTACATCATTGTAATCGTGGTCAATGTAGTGTTTCTCAAATAAAAGTATATGAAAATTATGTATAAGAGGGTTTTCTTTTTTATACTTGCACATTTTGCTCAAAGTTGTCAAAGATGAATGACCTATGGTGGGAAAGAGAAAGTTTAGTACCTTTTGAATCTCCCACTAGTATTTTCATCGTTGGTGTAAGCGGTTCGGGTAAAAGTTATCTAACCCGACAAATACTACAACATGCTGGTGGAATGTTTAAAAAACCAGTTGTTCGTATTTTGTTTTGTTATGGTGTGTGGCAAAAACTGTACACAGACATGAAAAGAGAAAATTCACATATAGAATTTCACCAAGGATTCCCTTCAAAAGAAGAACTGATTGAATGGGGGTCGAATGAAGGTCATAAAATATTAGTTCTTGACGATCTTATGATAGATGCTGCTGATAGTATGGAAACGGTTCATCTATTTTGCGTAGGATCACACCATTACAACATTACTGTCATTCATTTAATGCAAAATTTATTTCATAAAGGGAAAGCTATGCGAACTGCATCCCTTAATTGTCATTATTTCATACTGTTTCCTTCCTACCGAGACCGCTTACAGATTCAAACATTTGGCAAACAGCTTTATCCGGGGAAAAGTAAATATTTCATGGACGCTTTTGATAAGGCAACCTCTAAACCTTATGGTTATTTACTAGTAGATTTAAATCCTCATTCAGATAAATCCTATCAATTGCGCACTGACATTTTACCTGGACAGGTCACTACAGTGTTTCAACCGAAATGAATGACGATAACATGAAAGCATTTTGTTTGTTTTTACTGTCAGGTTCCAAGGGACAAGTCATGCATATTTTAAAAAACATTACAAAAGAACAAATGCAAATCATCCTCGAAATAACTTTTAACATTGTTCATAATAATTTAACAATTTCGACAAAAGATAGAAATGAAATGGGAAAGTATAAAAACATCGTCCGAAAAATTCTTACACCAAACATAAACTGGTCATTAAGGAAGACGCTTTTATGGAAAATCAGATCTTTACTGCCAATTATTGCAAAAAACTACCTAAACCATGTCAAAAGAACTGATTTTAATACCCAAGAGAAAATATGAAGAATTACTCCATGAAGTGGCAAACAGTTCGATAAACGAAACTAACGAGGGATTAAAAGACGAAAATCAACCAAGCATTTCATCACCACCGCAAGAAATAACAAAAAAGAAAAACGTTCAAAGCCATGTTATGGGAGGAAATATTGTTGAAAACGAAAATAAGCAACCTCAAGTCCAACCTATTACTTATGTGAAAATGAAGCCGGAAACATTTGCAAAAAAAACTTTAAGTAAAAACTGGTTAAAATTCAAACTGTAGATGTATATCTATGAGATTTATATTTGTGTGCTGGTGGTTTTTTTTTATGTAAGCTAAAGTTATGATTCTTATAAAACCTTTGTATATAAAACCCCTTTATTCATTTTTTTGATCAGTTTACTATTTGAAACAGACATGGCGGGGTCAATTGTTTTTACACACTATGAATTTCTTAAAAATTTAGGAAAAGAAAACAACGATCGTGCTCGCATATTGTATATAAGAACTATAAATGCTGATATTATGAGAGCATTGTCTAAAGTAGTTTATTGTGTACAGAATAATTATGTACCAACACTTTCTTATGATCAAAGGGTGTTCCACAGTGATCGATATGTAATGAGGCACATAACCAGTCCATCTATTTCCCTTGCTAGGAAGAAAAGAACTTTGGAATTGCACAACAGACTTATTCCTAGACTCCTTCGTGAACATTACATTATAAATACATGCTTATATGAACTTAGACAAAGTCTTGGTCTGGAACATCGCTAATTAAGAAATTATGGAATGTAAACTTTCAAGATGTGTATAAATTTGATTTTGCTATTAATAAAAAGATTTCTACAGAATGCGTTGATTTTTTTTTTGCGCCATTTTCTAAAAGAATGTGTTGAATTTTTGCGCCAATTTTTAAAACCCTTATCGGAATGTGTTGAGTTTTGGCGCCAATGTACACAAAAATGTGAATATTATAATGTATGCACAGTTTCGTTCAAATATATATGAACGTTTTCTGTTGCATTGAGATCATTTAGCTACTAGCCATGGATCTTGACGAACTGTGTAAGCTTTATCCCAGAGGGCACCCTAGACTAGAAAATGAATTAAATCAGTTGAAACGTAAATTAGAAGATGACGATCATTCATTCAACAGTAGTGACGATGATGATTTATGTGTGGAATTAGATTCCGTTGAAAACAAGTATAAAAAGTTTAAATCTAACGATTATTTTTTGTGTGATGTGTGTGGAAAACAATTAAAACATAGGCAAAGCATTTACAATCGCACTTTTCTACATTTCGTTGTCGTTGTGGGAAAGCGTTCCAACACAAGAGAAACCTTCGCGCTCATGAAAAATATTGTTTCTACAGAGAAACAACTTTTACTTGCCATCAGTGCAACAACACTTTTCAAACACATCGAGATTTACAATCTCACGTGCATGCTGCCCATTCTCAACAAGGAGGAAGAGCACCCATAGCAGATATTTCATCTCCAAACCAACCCTCCACATCAAAGACAGACGACGAATATAAAAACTCTTCACATGATGAAGAGAGGCGTTCTGCACTAAACGGTACAGTACAAGATATTACCATTCGACCCAGAAATGATGCTGAAAAATTTGACCTGCTTCGTTTTTACAGCACCTTAAAATCAAAATTAATTGCCATTTTATTGGAGAACAAGAATCGTTTTGGTAACATTAAGTTTTATTTAAATACTCGTGTGAGAATGGTTCGGCAGAGAGATGGGGGTGAAGAAGAATCTACCGTTCCTCATTTTAGAAGTACTACGTTTCAAGTACTCGACAGTGAAGATCTAGTTCATTTTCTTAACCAAGCATTTCAACAAATGCAAAAAGCTATGGAAGAATTCATACATCACGGTTCAAATTGGAGGATGGAAAGTGTATTAGGTTTGGAAATAAAAGCAGTACCTTACCAACCTCTTACAGCTGCGAAATACAGTCCCCTTCCCGCTGGAATTCAACACCTTAGAGGAATTGTCAACATCCAAAACGATGATGAAAAGTGTTTCCTGTGGTGTGTTTTGGCTGCTTTACATCCAACAAATCATAACCCACAGAGAATCAGTCATTACCGTCCGTTTGAATATGAACTCAATCTGAATGGAATATCCTTTCCTACACCACTTTCACAAATCAAAAAATTTGAAGAACAAAACGGAATTTCGATCAATGTGTTTGGTTTTGAAAAAGAATTTTTCCCGTTATACATTTCACCCCTAGATCACAGTGCCACTAAAATAGATCTCCTCTAC
>CM065917.1:3510731-3718231 GCA_033439105.1 Magallana nippona | reverse complement strand
GTCCCTTAATTTTTTTAAAAATTATTATTACTTTTGTCAAAATTGAGCAAGTTTAACATTTATTTTCAAGGTGTTCCGGTACAAGAATTCGTGGGGCTGCGTCCGAAGATGTATTCCTTGCTATTAAACAACGGGGATGAGAAGAAGACGGCTAAGGGAGTGTCGAAATCTGTCATTAAAAATCAGTTAAAACATTCATTGTATAGAGACTGTTTGCTGAACAAATCCAAATGTAGTCATGATATGACTCTCATCCGCAGTGACAACCACGAACTCTATTGTGATAAGATCAACAAAACCTCATTATCGTGTTTTGATGACAAACGATTTGTTAAGGCATGTGGTATTAACACTCTAGCATATGGACACTATGATATACAAACTCTAAAGAATTTAACTGATTTGTTTACCTGTTAATTATACATGTATGCGTTTAATGCTTATTCTCTGATGTGTGTAAACATTAAACAGTTTTCAACAATTACATATTCTTTATAAAATACTGTTGAAATCTCTGATACTTATTAAAACTTAAACATGATTGTGTTTGTTTTTGATTATAAGGGAAAAGATAGGGAGGTCTTATTATGATGTTTTGATGATAAACGATTGTAAAGTCCTGTGGCGACTTTTGTTTATAGACACAGTGATGTAAAAACTCTAAAACATTTACAAGATTTATTCACTCGATAAATGAATTAAGATATATAAAATACGTAAGAAAATATACTATAAAGTGTATGTCTTCTAGTGCAATACAAACAATTAAATGTAAATCAACTGTATGAAAAAGACATTTTTTAGATATATACATAAAATAAAATTGCATTTTTCTGTCTTGAAAATAAAACTGATTAAAAATTGAGGAAAACCAAAGTTAAAAACGTTGGATTAAAATGACATAGGACTTTTCCATTTTTCATCTTTACTGCTATACTCACATAAATCAACTGTATACAAAAAAATGTTATTATTTAAATTTGACATTTTTTTTTTCTTTATACTGTCTAAATTTTATTACACTGTTCAAAAAAAAAAATCACATTGGGCTTTCCACTGATTTAATTTCCTTATAAGATGGTAAAGATGAAAATGGAAATGTCCTGTATCGTTTAAATCCTGGGTTTTTAACTTTCAGTCCTTTCTTAACCTTTGCGGGTGAAATTGGTTCAACCGCAGGTTGATATGGGGTGAGAATTTTAGAGGTTGGAGGCGCATATGTTAAATCACCGGAAAGTATTGGTGCTGGTATCGTGCCGGTGGGGATTATTGCTGCTGGTGTCGAGTCAGCGGGGAGTATTGGCGCTGGTGTTGAGTCAACAGGAAGTATTGCTACTGGAATTGCACATAATTGTGGGTGTGGGAAGCAATCTGTTGAGGCTGCCGGGAAATCTTCATTCCCCCCAATCACTTCTAAAAGGTTGGTGAGGGTTTGCATATCCTCCTCATCGAGCTCGCATTTCTCTTCCCCATGCTGACATTCACTGGACGGTCGGTTAGCAGTTGGGCTAAGTGGTCGGTTGACGGTTGGGCTGGGTGGTTGGTTGACGGTTGGGCTGGGTGGTCGATTGACGGTCGGGTTGGTTGGTAGGCTAGCGGTTTGACTGGTTTGTGGGCTGGCGGTTGGAGCAGGTTCGAAACTGTCATATGTCAAGGACTTTACCGTAAACGTTCCGGTCCTCTTCGGAAATACAGTTGCGGGGAGAGGCTGTAAGAATAAACAAATTATCCTATAGAAATCGAAAAAAGACAGTAGATGTAGATATTCTTCAGATGGAGTACTCCATGTCAATTATGCATTCAAGTTGAAATATCAGTATCTGGCTTTATAGAGTGTACAAAATAAATTATGTTTATGTTTATAGATTCTACAATACATTTGATGACAACAAACATTCTTCTTCTCCAAAAATAATAAGTAAATTGATCAAATACTTACATTGCGAAAGAAATGTTCTCCTTTGTCCATCAGAAGTAAATCCGAACACGTCTGAAGATACTCGTCATATTTTAGTACAATTCCCGAGTATTTCGCTCCCTTTTCATTGTCAAATATCTGAACATATTTAACGTCATTTTTATATTTAACAATCATCCTTTTCTGGTCAATTCTAGTGCTTAGTTGTAGCAGCGTCCTATCAGATTTAGTAACATAGTGTATTTCTTTTCCCTCCATCGTTTTACGGTTTAACTATAAAGTTAGTACTGTCAAAGTTAGAATGTTAATAATTAAAAGGGGAGAAATATGAAAATCTGCCGTTTTTTATAGCGTCATGCTATAAGATTATTTGTTTTAAGGTTGGAATTATTGTCAAAATTTATATAATTGAATATTCTTGAAGTAGTATTCTAAGTACTATTTATTATCACTAAATTCAGCAAGGAAAGTACTACACAACCGCTTTATCAATTTGTTTATGGTGTCGTGTCAAATGTCATTTTCGTTTTTGTTCTAAATTTTGAATTATTATCCAAATTATATAAATGAATATTCTTGAAGTAGAATTCTAAGCTTAAGTCATATTTACGATGATTAAAATCAACAAGGAACGTAACTGCACATCCGCTGTATGGTATCATGCCACACGTCATTTTCGTAAACCTTGAGCTTTGGGAAATCTTCCCTTATTTACAAATCAAGTAGAATTTTTGTTTAAGTGATAATTAATCGTTAAAACAAACAATCAAAATTTGAACATTCTCTAAGATGACAACGACAAGTGTAAGGAAATGTCTTCTTATAACTGATTCAGGTTGATTAAGAGTTGCTGTTATTTGCATATTGAGTATAAACAATCCACTTTTCAAATCTTCATGGCGTCGAACTATGTTTAACAAAGCTAATAATATTATTGGTCAAGCAATGGTGGCCTTACATAAATCGGGTTGGGTTTGTAAAATTCTTGGGAACTATCGGTTAGGTCTGGTGTGATCTTCAACATACACAATTGACTCTGTTCTGGTGATTTATTTCAACTAGAAATATGGATCTGTTAGGTCGTATGGCTGAGTTTGGAATAATTGGGTTTATAACCCATTATGCTTTACAAAGCATTATTCAAACCCAGTCGGGGGATGGGGAATGGGATGAGGAGGGAGAGTGGTGGGATGGTGAGGTTGAATGGGAGGGGGAATGGGAGGGAGAATGGTGGGATGGTGAGGGGGATAGTGAGGAATGGGAGGGAGAAGATTGGGAGGCGGAATTGTTAGATCCCAATTTTCATGGGGGGAGAATAGTCAATGACAATGGGGAATGGGTCTTCCTTCCCTGGTATATGTCGTTAGATGATGGATATTCATCATCATAACATATCCATATTTCTAGTAACCAAAACAAAAAAACAAAAAAAACAAACAAAAACAAAACAAAAAAAAACCCTGAAAAGGGTTAAAAATCTCAAATGAATGGTAGAAATCTTTCTTTTCCTACTTTCCTTCTCATTAAAATAAAACCTCTGATACCATTTAGATGTTTAATTTTACTATTATATTGAAATTCAAGGGAATTTAATTTGCTCTATGATATTACACATACATTAATAGAATACCTTAGTTTTCAAAAAGTAAAAAAAAAAAGAAAAAAAGAAAATTTAAAAAAAGGCATTCTTTACACACATTCGCGTAAAGTCATAACAAAAAAAGTTTACTGTTTACGAAATATTTTAAGTACGAATTAACTGTCAGCATCCAAGTTGTAACAATGGCGGGAAACATAGCGTCCTTTATGTGTCTCCTGACTCTCCTCGCTTTTTGTGCAGGATTCGAGATCAACTCTCAGGAATGCGACCCTTTACGTAACATTCTTGTTTGTCGGTGGAAAGGAAAAGGGAACTACATAGTCAGCACTCCTCTGCACCAAGAAATCTTGACGATGAATTATATGACCATTGGAGCATTGCTGATCGTACCACTACAGATGAAAGGTAGCCTGATGAAAGTCGAAGTAAAAGATGGTGATATTGCTTGTTCGGCAATAATCGTCCCACGTACAGTTTCGGTATACATCACCAAACAAAGATGTGTAAGTAAGCTCTGTATGGACCTGTAAATTGGGAAAAATATAACAATTGTCGACGTTGACCTCTCCCCGCCCCCCCCCTTCTTACATCATACATGTACTAGTATATACTGTGATACAGATCACATGCTTCAATCCTATTATCTCATATTTAGTAATTCTAACAACACGTATGCATATCGTAGTTTATTTAGGTGGTTGTAATTTTTACCAAACGTTTTATTCTACGGTCGGAAATATTGACATTATGAATTTCAATCATCAAATTTGATCAGCTTCAAAGTACAATCATTATACCTATTTTTCGCTTATATTAGTTTATTAATATTATTTTTTTTTTGATATAGGAGACTTCGACTTCCACCCCCACCAGCACACAGACCTCGGATTTCACCCCCACTAGCACACAGACCTCGGATTTCACCCCCACCGACACACAGACCTCGACTTCAACCCCCACCGACACACAGACCTCGGATTTCACCCCCACTAGCACACAGACCTCGGATTTCACCCCCACTAGCACACAGACCTCGGATTTCACCCCCACCGACACACAGACCTCGACTTCAACCCCCACCGGCACACAGACCTCGACTTCAACCCCCACCGGCACACAGACCTCGGATTCCACCTCCACCCCTTGGCAAGTGCTCGTGTACATCTTTGGAGTGGTGATAGGTATTTGGTTTTCTCATTTTTCAATAATTTTGTATCTCTCTTTCCATAATATACATATTTCTATATACTATTCCCTCAATTTACAGTTGTTCTGATGGTCTTCATTCTGATAATCATGCATCTTGTACGAAAGTATATGAACCATCGTAGAACGGAGTTATTTCATAATTTACCAATGCAAGAAGTTCCAAAAGACCATGCTGCTTAAATTGGTATATTGCTTTTGAGTACGACTAAATTTTTTAAAAAAAAGGAACACTCTTTTATTTCAGTAATTCTTCTGATGATGGCAATATTCACTATATATAGAAGAAAAAGAACCCTACACACAATGTGCAGTAATTGCTGCCCATGTGGCAGCAATGTTTTATTTGATCGAGAAGATCTGTTCAACCTTTGAATGTATGTATATTTAATATTTTGTATATTTGATATTTTGTAGACCTCTTACATGAAAGTAAAAATATTACGGATTTGTTTAAGGAAACAAGCATCCAGATTTTCCAATGCATTGTAATTATTTTAATCCTTCGAAACAGACTTCAACATTACCTTCGTCAAAACGGACAACAACCTAACCCCAGACCCGATCCACAACAAAATCCGCAACCTAACCGAAGAACACAACCTGACCGAAGAACTGACCTACAACAACCACTCCGCAGATCTTCACGAAAAACAAGCACTCCCGAAAAATTGAATCTTTAATTAATCATGTAAAAATAAGTTGCTTCAAATACTTCTAATAATGTTCAGAAATTTTTGGAATTTTTTTTAAAAATGTAGTTTGAATGGATTTTAACTATTTTTTACAGTTGGTGCTTTTTTAAGGGTAAAAGTAGTTGTAATATTTTTATGACACAAGTTCACCAAAGAATGGTGTTTTGTTTTAATTGTAGTTAGACTGGTTCAGTGTTATTATACTCAAACTACAAATGCCTAATGCTTATGCTTGCCTATACTTTTACCTTGTATTTTTTTTTTTTTACAATATTTCCTGTTTTCTACATTTTCCCAAATTAACAAGATGTAATTCATATGTGTCATATTTCAAATATTTCTGCTTTACTCATTTACTAGTCATGCTAAGCAGGACTTAGGTCATAAGAAACTGTGATTTTTTTTAAATTATTTTACAAATTGTTGTTATTCCTATTTTTTTTTTTTTTTTTTTTTTTTTTTTTTTTTTTTTTTTTTTTTACCTATCATTTACTGTCAAATTACACTCAGGTTTTTTCTGTATATAAAAAAAGGCATGTTATTTTTTTCTCAGTTTGTGTGTACACTTGTAATTTGTAGTTTAAATCTTTACTATAGTTCTTCTGTTGATCCTTTTGTTAAAAAATGTAGCTAGATTGACTTTAATATGTGACAAGTTTATAGTGAGCATTTTTTTTTAAATATGTAGTTATATTGGCTCAATGTGTACAACTTTTACTTTTGAATTATCATATCTATTTACTCAATCTTGTCATTCTACAAATTATTTCAAATTATACTAATGAAAGTGTTTGATTAATTCATACTTTATGCATTCCCATTTCATACTTCATACATTCCCATTTACTTATCACGTTAAACAACACTCAGGTTTTTTCTGTATTAACATTAAAGGTATGTGATATTTTTTTCTTGTGTACACTTGAAGTTTGTGATTAAAAAAAAAAAATCAGCATGTATATATTCAATAATTTAGAGTTTCTTTTACGAAGTCTGAGGTTTTTTTTGTATTTTTATGTGAGAAATGTGTTACTTTATGAAAAAACAATTTGTACTTACATTCAATCATTCATAAATTATTGAAGTTATATTTTTTTTATTGGAAATACTCAGGTTTTTTAAATAATTTACTACCTCATACTAGTATTTTTTTCTTCTTCTTACCAATAAAATGTGTGTTTTTTAAACATGTATTGAGGTGCTTAACTTTTAACAACTGCCGACTAAAGAAATCAAAGTTAATATACTGGTTGTGAATAAAACATTTTATTATTTCCAAATTTCTCTTGTATAAATTTATTATCAACATTTAAAAAAAAACTTGAATATTGTGATTGATATTTAATAAATTTATAGTCAATCTTTTTTTTCTTTTTCTTTTTTTTGAAAAATGTCTCAATACTCAGTATCGATGCTTAAAACTAAATATTTAAGATACTGATCTTGCATTCAATTTTCAAAATAATCCTCAGGTGGTGAAACTCGTATACGTTCTCAAAGTAAAAATAATCTGTTCTTTATATATATTATCGAAGAATTTTAAACATTTCTAATCTCTAAAAATACAATGGGGTACCCCTGACGTCACACATTCCACAGACTGACCAAGTCTGTGCTAAAAATACCATGAGGTACTACCCAACATTCCTGTGACGTCACACATTCCACAAGCTGGCAGTCTGCAGTCTGCAGTCTGTGCGACGAGCCCTAGTTTGGTACTACTTTCAAGTTGTATAAAGAGATATTTATAACAATTCTTTAAAAAATTACTACATACAAAATAACATACTGCAAAAGAGCAAAGTCCTGTAGATAGGACTTGGAAATTTCATAAATTTGGTAGGACACCCTCGGGTATCACAACCTAGTACTGTGTTTTTCTGCTTAATATCCAGTTATCTAGAATAAAGAGTTTTAAAAGCGCATTTCACTGTATGACTAACAGAGCTCCTTATAATGTAATGCTTGAAGGGTATTAAATCAATTAAGTCATCCACTGGCAATACACCGTGCTTACAAATTTTATTTGAATAAATTTAAGTGTTTATTAATCAGTTATACCACTTACATATGTATTATACTAGTGTACAGGTTACGGCCAATACGCCAGAAAGGGGAACTTATCACAACTACGGTTGTTGAATACACCAACCGCAGAGTGTACATGGGGGTGTTAGAGGAAGACCAACTAACGTATTGCAAAACTTCTCTTGGGAAACTTGATAAAAGCTTTAATATCACTCAAATAAATACAAACTCTGTTACAATGAATAAAAAAATACATTAAAAAATTTGGCAACAATGAAAAACAATTTCTAATTTCGTCCTTCTTGTGTCCAATAAAGGACTTAAAATTAAATTATTCACAATGAAGAATGTCAACTCAGCACCAAGAAAGGTTTGGAGTATTACCAGCAGAACAAGAAAATCTAAACAGTAAAATATGCTGAACTTGGACATGTTAAATAAGAACATATTGTATTCATTAATGAAGTTGAAGGTTTCTTACATTATCTCTAATCAACACATTTTAAATACCGGTAACCAATTGTTACACATACAGAGTGTTTGAAAAAAGTGGTTTATGTTGTGACATAGTGTTTTTCTATTACAATATTCCGAATTTTTGATACGTTCTTCTAACTGAAAAAGGAAGTTCTATAACAACCAGTTGTTTGGGGTTTACACTGGGAACTTAACTTCTGACATTCTTAACAAGCAGTTGTTAAGCCGTTTCCATTTCAAAAGATAAAAGACATGTAAAATTTAAATTTTACTCGTTGATTAATTCTTGCCAATCATTTGTTATGGCCTGAGAACTTGAAATTTGATTTTGGCATTCTTAACAATCAATTGATAAGAGTTGTAGACCTGAAACTTAATTCTGATGTTCTAAAAAAGCAGTATTTTAGATGGTTTTGTGAAGGCTTACAAACTGATAACGAGATTCGTTGCTTAATTCTTGCCAACCAGTTGTTAGGACTTCCAAACATTTCACTGTAACATATTTCTGCATTCGTAACAATCAGTTGTTAGGATTTTCAAACTTTGAAATTGATCTTAGCATTTGCAACAATCAGTTATCATAATTTGCGTTAAAAACCATGCATCTTTGATAATCCAAACATGAACTTGTTAGGTTTTATTATAAACTCAATTTTCTTAAAAGTAGTTGTTAAGAAACTTTTATGAAACTCAAAATGTTGATATTAGCAATTTTAAAATTAACTTTTTAAAAAAATAAATGCTATTCTTAAAAATTAGTTGTGAAGAATTGTAAACTTGGAACTTAATTCCACTTCTTTTACCCTCAGTTTTCCCTTACAGTTTTCTGAGTGGTTTATCCTTGTATTTTTTTTTTAAGCAATTTAAGCCTCAAGTCTTGCAATCGTGTTTTATTTTCTAAACAAGCAGTTGTTAGGCATTATTTAAACATGGTATTCTTAACAAGCAGTTGTTAAGAAAATTCTTTATCCTTAATCTTGCATTGATTATGGAAAGCTGAAATTTTCCCTGAAGAATTCATGTGTTGTCAGACCATGCTCGGTTCTTTCGTTGTTTTATTTCTTTTATACTGAATTCAATTTTCTGAACAAGGATTTGTTATGAATTGGAAATGAATACTATTAAAATGAGTATTGTTTTCAGTGTATTTAACAATTAGACAAATAATTTGATCAAATGTAAAAGTTAAAATGAAATGTGTTGATTACATGTCAAATTCAAGGGTTGTGTGTATACTTTAAACAACACTTTTGAGTAGAGTTCCAAAATCCATGGTGAAAAAAGGAGAGAGGGGGTAATTTACTCGCTTTAGACTTGAAGAGAACAGGGTAACCCTTATAAACTTTTATGGCCCAAACTCCGATAATCAACAATTTTATGAAAATATTATAGATATATGCGATAAGCCACCAGAAATCCAGGTTAATTGAGTTTTCCCAACAAATGGAGATTTTTGCATTTTTATGTTGCTACGGTATGAATAAATAAAAATACAAAATAATAGAATGAATCTCTTTTTAATTTAGGAGCTATGACGCTGCAAAAATGTGACATGTTTTAAGCAATTTCTCACAATGCACTGAAAATTGGAAGAAAAATCAATTATGAAAAAGTAATGTAGAAGTTGAATACAAAGTTATTAAAAAGTGAAAAAAAAAATATTTATTTATTTATAATGTTTTGTGATCAAAATTGAATATAATAGCATCATTTTAAATCAAAGTCTAGTGCAAAAAGATCATGATTTGGGAAGTTATACATTAATTATTTACATCAGACAGACAGACATACGTTCTTTATTTCCTCTCCGAGTTAGAGATTAAATCCATCAAACAAGTGTTTGTTGCAATGTGTTCACAATTAATAGTGCTTAAATTTCAAGCATAATATTATCACGAACACATGTATACAGTTACTTTTATACAGAACGCAATCAATGTTCATAGACCATAGAATATCATTTTGAATCACACATATTTAAACAAAATAACGTTACAAGATTGCCCGCATGTCCTTAATCACCACTGTGATGCCTTTCGATACTGAAAGCATATAGTTTGCCCACTCTTCTTCTGGAATGACGTCACTGTCTTTCGTTCGAAACTATCCCCTGCCACCTACTTGGCCTGGTGGCCCGCAGCCGTTGCGACTCCGCCCGGACCGTTCGAGGTCACCCTCTCCCCCTCCCCGACACCTTTCGTGTTCTTTTTACAAGTACGTTATACTCTTTAAAGTGACGTTTCAAAAATACCTTAAGGATCCATAAAAATTAATATTTCTGCAGCGTTCCAAATAACATCTACATATTCAAACACGAATAGTTTAACGAAAGCATTAACTAAATTTAGGAGCCAATATTGTAGTTAACTCGAACAATCAACTATCGTTTAAATTATAATTATGAATTTTTCAACCTTTACGAAAACGAAGTTTTAAATGATGACTTGACGACAATCGGTTATAAACATGAAGATATAATATAAATCTAACGATTTTAAGAAATGATTACTTTAATTTCATAGGAACAGTACCGAGAAACCATCAACTTTTACAACCACATAGAGGATGAGTTAACTCGTACAAGAAATAATACTGCTAAGCTAATCAACAGGCTTTTAAGAAGACAGACAAGAAAAAAATGTGAGGAACGGAAACTTTCTCTTTTCTCGCTCAACATTATGGTGTATAAAATTATAGTGAATAGAGCATATGCATGGCTATTATTATGTCCAGTTGTACTGTTTAATGTTTTATTTGGGCACAAACCTCTCGGAAGAGGGTAAAAAACTACAAATAAGACAACACACATTTAGACACAATCAATACACAATTTCACAACAAAAATATTGACAAATGACAATGTTGACTAGACTTATTAAAGCTGTAATTAGGACTTGTTGTTAACAGACTTTTAGGATAAAAACAATGAAAAATTACTCTAAACCATTACTGTGTTAATATATAAAAATGACCCAAATTGTCCGCCATATTTACGACGACCCAGTTACAAATACAGATGATAGAAATGCAGAAATATGCAAATTATACAGAATGTTTACAAACTATACACAGCGTACATAATATTTAAAGAGTATTCGATCATTTAATACACAAAAAGAAGACATGGCAACAGAACTTACTCCATGAGGGGACAAAACACGCAAACAGTGTAAACCACGTTGTGTAAACAAAGACTGGGCGGAAACAAACAATAAAAACTAAAATTAAAACCGGGGACGGATATTTCCGGACACTACACTCCCCCTCTGATTTCTACTAGAAATCACTACTTTTTAAAACAAATTAACTGTTAGTTATAATGCACTCTTATTTATGAAGAAAATAACACACAGATATAACTGTTTAGTAATGTCATTACACTTCCAAAAGCGTGACAAGTTCTGAAATCGGTCTCACATATGTAGAGCGTACACCGTCCTTCACAACGCATATCTCGACTTTCCGGACGCGACCATCATCACTTGGGAATGTTCTTTTCACAATGCCCATAGGCCAGTCATTACGCGCACTTCCACTGTCCTTCATCAAGATGACATCCCCAGTCTTCAAGTTTGGACGGTCTTCCTTCCACTTCTGACGCACCTGGAGGGTATGTAAATATTCGTTTCTCCATCTTTTCCAAAATTCCTCTGCTAGTATTTGTACTCGCTTCCAGTGTGCACGTATGTCCTTTGGTCCAAATTCTGGAAATGGTCCAATGTCTGCCGAGGTCTTCATCGTTAGCAAGATGGATGGTGTAAGTAGACTCGGAGATTCAGGATCTGATGACACAGGAAGTAGCGGTCTGTTGTTCACTATGGCTGATACCTCTGCCATGAAAGTGACTAAGACATCATGGGTAAGTTCAACTCGATTCTGAAGTAACATAGAGTCAAGTATTCTGCGTGATACTCCTATTAAGCGTTCCCATGCTCCTCCCATGTGGGAGGCATGAGGTGGGTTAAATATCCAAGACGTTCCTGAATTGGATAGAAAAGTACCAACGGGTCCCTTTTCCACAAACTCTGCATTGATGGACAGGTCCTGTGTAGCCCCAATGAAGTTGGTCCCACGATCAGACCTAAACTGCACGACTGGTCCTCTAATGGCTATGAAGCGTCTCAAGGCATTGATAAATGCCGCACTGGATAACTCTTCTATGACTTCTATATGTATAGCTCTAGTCACCATACATGTAAATAATAAGGCCCACCGCTTCTGATTGGCTGAACTGCCCCTGGTCCTTCTGTGAACAATGGCCCATGGTCCAAACGTGTCCACGCCAACATATGAAAATGGTGGACAAGGCGTCACTCTGTCTTCTGGTAAACACGCCATCTGTTGCCAACCAAGTTTCCCTCTGAGTTTACGGCAAATGACACATTTGTTGATCTCGAACGAAATCATTAGCTTGGATCCCACTATCCAGAATCCAGCAGCTCGCACGGCTCCATCCGTTAGGTGTCGACCCTGATGCGAGACCTTGCGATGAAAATGATGGATGAGTATTTTGGCTAGGTGGTGATTCTTAGGGATAATTATTGGATGTTTGGACAAGTTGTCAATAAAGTCTTTGTCCTTTAATCTTCCGCCAACTCGTAAGAGACCGTCTGGACCGAGCACTGGTGACAAAGATAAGATTGAGCTTCTTTTCAGTGACCTTCCTTCTTTAATGGCTTGAATCTCAGGTCCAAAGGCTTCCTTCTGAATCATCTGAATTATGAAATGCTCCGTTTCCGAGATAATATTTGTGTCAACATTTTTAGTAGTGTTTACTCCCTTGTACTTCCTGATGAAGTTCTTCAAATATGCTACTCCTCGCACAAGTTTTCTCCAGTCTGAAAACCTTGTAACATTGACACCTGCATGCATAGGTTTCTTGTCCTGCGACTCTTCAGTTTTACAGCACTTTACTTCTGGTTGCAACTCTTTATCTGTCTCTGGTTCAATGAGGGGGTATTGATCCAGATTAGATGTAGAATCTATCAAAGGGTCTAGCCCTTTGATCCACTTGCTGTCCGCTAGTTGACATGCTTTGACGCTTCTCGTTTCGACGTCTGCTGGGTTCAGTTCAGATGCTATGTACTTCCACTGCGAGGGTTGGCTTGACATTCTGATGCGACTCACTCGATTTCCAACATAAATGTAGAGCCTTCTATTCTCGTTTGTTATGTACCCGAGTACAACTTGACTGTCAGAGTAGTAAGAAAAATCTTCTCTGTCTATCTTCAACTGCTCATGGATGACATCAGCTAACTGAACGGCTAGAACCGCAGCACATAACTCGAGTCTAGGTACTGTGTGTCCACTAGATGGAGCAACCTTTGCCTTTCCCATAAGAAAGCTTGTAGTGCATGAATCTGGATCGCTGCCATACAACTTTAAGAATGCGACTGCTGCAATGGCTTCTTTAGATGCATCTGCGTAGATGTACACCTCTCGCTTCTGTGCGCCTTTAAATGACTGGGAACTATATTGTCTGGGAATCTGGAACTCCTCCAACTCCGACAACGACTGCACCCAAGATTTCCATTCCTTGTAGAGAGAGTCAGGTAAGGGGTCATCCCAGTCCAACTTCCCTCCTTCGTTGAGTGCATCCTTGGTCCTGAGGACGAGGCTTATGGCTTCTTCTTCACTATAACATGACAATAGCCCATCGTCAACATAGAAATTATTGTTTATGAGTTCTTTCACATCTTCGCTGGATGATTCCACTGATTTTCTGAGACCATAAGTGGCCACGGAGGGAGAGGGACTATTCCCGAAGACGTGCACTGTCATACGATATTCTGTGAGTTCGCGGTTAAGATCATTATCCTCGTGCCAAAAAAATCTCAAAAAGTCTCTGTGTTCTGGGGTTACTTTGAAATTATAGAACATTTGTTCTACATCCATTGTCACAGCTAGAGCTTCCTCTCTGAATCGCATAAGAATTCCTAGCAAGCTGTTGCTAAGATCAGGTCCTTTGAGCAGCACATCGTTAAGAGATACGTCGTGGAACTTGGCTGAAGAATCAAAAACCATTCTTATGCTGTCTGGCTTTTTGGGATGGTATACTCCGAAGAGCGGAAGATACCAGCATTCACTTCCTTCATCCAACGCTGGGGCCTTTTCTGCATGGTCATTATCAAATAACTTCTGCATAAAGTCTGTGACATGCTGTTGTTTTTGTTCATTATGCTTCAGACTTGCGTCAAAGGATCTGGCACGTCGTTCAGCTGCTTCCCTGTTGTTTGGTAACGTTCTCCGTGTAGATCGGAAAGGGAGTGGAGCCATCCATTGTCCTTGATCTGTTTTCTGTATTCCAGAACTTACAATCTTTAGGAAGTCTTTATCTTCAATTGATAATCCTGGCTTCTCATCCTGCTCAGTCCTTCTGAAAACTGAGTCAAAGTCAATCTTGATCTCACTATCACACGGAATCATCGTGGTGGGACGTCCATTACTTAAGATGGCGGTCTTGTTGACGTTGACAACATCCGGACTATGAACTGATCCGAGGCAGACGTTTCCAATGATAACCCACCCAAGTGGCAATTGTTGTCCATAAGGTAAGTCGTTTTTCCCAATTCTGTGATCCAACACATGATGTGCCATAATGAGGTCACGACCAATCAGTAACTCTATGTTGATGCGTTCATCAACTTCATGGTATGAAGTGTGCGATATCCTTCAAGTGTGTAAAACATTGTGCCACTTCAGGTGACGGTATTTCTTCTCTGTTATTAGGAATATCATTGCACTCGATCAAATCAGGTAGCTGCAAAGCACAAGAACCATCGATCGATTCCACCACATACCCAGAAGCTCTGCGTCCAGATGTGTTGAATCTACCAGCGCAAGAGGACAAGACATATTCCATCTCACTTCCACATTCTCCGAAGGCGTTGAAGAACTGTGAGACTGCCAGAGATCGGTTACTCTGTTCGTCTATCATGCAATAGAGTTCTCAAGACACATTTTTTCTTCCTTGAGGGTACACTCTCACTAGTATTATTTTGGCACATGATTTTGATGTATTTCCACGAGTGTTGCAAATTTTAGTACATTTGCTCATCACATTCACTGCTTGAGTAGAGTTCTCCCCCTCGTGAGCTTTCACAGGTGGAGACATCCTTGAGTCCTGGTGAAGTGCTGATGGGTGCTCTGTAGAGTTACAAATGTCACATTTCACAGTCACTTTACAGTTCGCTTGTATATGTTTCCTTGGTCCGCAGCACTTGAAACAGAGGCCATTTTCTCTGATGAAATCCTTCCTTTCTTGTAGCGGCCTTGTGCGAAATTGCCGACACGCATTGAGTGTGTGGTTGGTGCCATGGACTGGACAGCTCTCTGTGGTCACATCTGTTTTCCTAGAAGATATCTGTGTTTTGGTAAAACCTGTCCCTCTGATGCGCTTAAGTCCATCACCCTGCTGTGCACTATTGGTAGTGTCATAAATGAAACTGGGATCATTGCGGATCTTTGCAATATTGTTCACAAACGTAGCAAAGACAGAAAATGGTGGATAAACTACACTGTGTTTCTTTTTATACTTGTTTGCTTCATTCGTCCACTTTTCCTGAATGTTTACAGGTAACTTTTTGACAATCGGGTTTATGCCTACTGACGAATCATAATATGCGAAGAGTTTCGTGTACTTCTCGTCTTGCATAATGGATTCTATCTCCATGATAATATCTGCCAGTTCAAACAGTTCACTCCTGTCTGTATTCTTTAAGGTAGGAAAAGCTGCAACTCTGTTCTTCAGGGAAGATTCAATACTCTCTGGGCTTCCATATCTCGAATCAAGCCGCTCCCATATCAGACCCAATGCTCTAGAGGGGTCACGAGGGTTTGCTGAACGAATGTTGAGGGCCTGCTGCTTCGATTTCACTCCAAGATTCTGAATCAAGAGGTCAAGTTTTTCCATTGTGGAAGCACAAAGTTCATCAGTCACATTTTCAAATGTAGACTTCCAGACAAAGTAGTGTCCTGGAACATCATCAAAGGTAGAAAGTCTTGTGGGTATAAGCTGCTTTTTTGCTAACAACTTAGCCAGTTCATTGGTTTCACTTAAAACGTTTCTATCTTGATTAACAGCAACAAACTCTGGAGCGTTTGGGTTCAACAGTGTTTGCGTTTTCTCTGTTGGCGTAGGTAGAGTAAGTTCAATATGCTTAGTGCGTGGCTGCGGCAATTCCATCGATGAACGCGGAATATATTCAATATGGTCAGGGCGTACACTGGTGTTAAGGTTAACCGGTTCACTTGGTCTGTCTGTAGATTCAAAGTGATTGTGATGTTGAACTGTTCTAGTGTTCAGAAGTTCTCTTGGATTTTCTGTATATTGACCAGTAGTTTCATCATGATCCTGAGGATTGGGCTGCTCAATTGCGCACGCATTGTCTTCCTTCTCACCCAGGTCATCTTCACCTGTGTCCTCTTCACATGGTGGTATGTAGCTTTCTCCAAGAGAGTCATAATCAAGAACCATCTTAATAGCACTTAGACTTGATTTTGCCGCATCAAATTCTTTCTTGACCGAAAGTAAGCACTGGGCTGCCTTTATCTCTGCTTCTTTTCTCATCAACTCTGCTTCTTCCTTAGCGTATTTAAGCTTTGCGCGGGCTTCTTCAACTTTCGCTGTGTGTTGGAGTATCACAGATGTGAGATGTGACGATGCGGAGATGTGGCTGTGTCCGGACATCTGTGATTTCGCCCTAGGAACTGGAAGTATGGAGTTCAACTGTTTCAATACTGTTGAAACTTTTTCTTGCAGTACATTTGCAATAAGTGCCCTCGAGGTTTCCTCTCTCTTAGCAGCTTCATGCCGCTGACCCTGTAAGTAAGCCGCATATTCTCCCGAAGCTTTTTCATATTGTTTCATAAATTTGGTGAGCGAGGTTTTGTACATCTTGGCCCGTTCGAGGTTCATGACAGGATTTTCAGCAATGTCCATAAAAATGGAATCAATGTCTCTCTTAATGTTTCCCAATTTAGAAACGTGTCTGTTAACTTTCTCATCGAATTCTTCCATCCCTACTGAAGTGATGGTCCTAGATTGTCTTAATGCCGGAGCATCCACCATACTGTCGACGAGTCTGTGTCCGGGTAATGGATTTTTTACTGTACTGTTTAATGTTTTATTTGGGCACAAACCTCTCGGAAGAGGGTAAAAAACTACAAATAAGACAACACACATTTAGACACAATCAATACACAATTTCACAACAAAAATATTGACAAATGACAATGTTGACTAGACTTATTAAAGCTGTAATTAGGACTTGTTGTTAACAGACTTTTAGGATAAAAACAATGAAAAATTACTCTAAACCATTACTGTGTTAATATATAAAAATGACCCAAATTGTCCGCCATATTTACGACGACCCAGTTACAAATACAGATGATAGAAATGCAGAAATATGCAAATTATACAGAATGTTTACAAACTATACACAGCGTACATAATATTTAAAGAGTATTCGATCATTTAATACACAAAAAGAAGACATGGCAACAGAACTTACTCCATGAGGGGACAAAACACGCAAACAGTGTAAACCACGTTGTGTAAACAAAGACTGGGCGGAAACTAACAATAAAAACTAAAATTAAAACCGGGGACGGATATTTCCGGACACTACACCAGTATTTTTGTGTTTGATGTAGAAAATATTTTAAATACAGAATTACATATACATCTTTTTTCACATTTCTCGAAAAAAAAATCAAGAGCACGGGCTACCTTTAATTAATTTACTTTCGGATAGTTAGATCGTACCATTATTGCTAGCTCTCTCGAGCAACTAAGTTAGTCTTTTACTGGAATACGTATGCTCGACTTCACGGTAGGGCATTCTGGGAATACTGCTGTAGATAAACTGTACCATATCAATTTCGTGTTTTCATCTTCATATGATCTGAAGTTTTGTGTTGTGTTGTCCAATATCTACATAAATGCCAAAAAGTAACAGTGGCGTAGGTCTAGGTCTTATAACACCAGGACGGTAAGGATCAGTTATTTCTAAAATTATAATAAGTAGCTAGCTTTTCTTAACTACCTTCCTGGCAATTGCAACTTCTCGGGGCTTTCCGGCGGGCTCGGAAGCGTTGAAAGTTTAAAGTACACAGTAAATGAGTAATGCCATTGCGGATGTAAAGCTCACTCTATATTAAGCAAGCTGAATTGAGACCCCCACCACAACACAATTCCAGTGCACCAATGTGCCTTCCTATTAATAATTATTCGATTTAGAAAATGAAACCAATGGTATAGAAATATATATACTTCAGGCTGGCTCGGAAGTGTTGGAAATTGAAAGTACACAGTAAATTCAGAATGATTAAAGCACAGTTAATGACTAATGCCATTGCGGATGTGAAGCTCACTCTATATTAACCAAGCTGAATAGAGATCCCCACCGCAACACAATTCCAGTGCACCAATGTGCCTTCCTATTAATAATTAATCGATTCAGAAAATGAAACCAATGGTATAGAAATATATATCCTTCAGGCGGGTTTGGAAGTGTTGAAAATTGAAAGTACACAGTAAATTCAGAATGATTAAAGCACAGTTTATGAGTAATGCCATTGCGGATGTGAAGCTCGCTCTATATTAACCAAGCTGAATTGAGACCCCCACCACAACACAATTCCAGTGCACCAATGTGCCTTCCTATTTGTCACACACTGGTTTCTACCGTCGTGACTAATTGTTCGGGGAAATTTAATGAATCAAAATAAAATCCGTAAATTTAAGTAAAAACTGTCTTTATTCGATTGCCGCAAGATGGAAAGTGTTATAAAGATAATGAATGAAATACACAAATAATAAAAGCATGTTATAAATCAAAGAGATAACAAAAGTTCCGAAACAGATAGACATAAAAAGAAATCAAAACGATATCGTGCATAGCGCTTACCTAAAACATGATTCCTAAGTGTGAACATCGTTGATTAAGAATAAATATCGAAAAATATGATAAAATAATGACTTAAACTTGTTTTTGTAAATTTAGCGGAAAGTTTCTATTTTCGTTATTGTTTACGCTAACTTTTTTATCTCGTGCAGAAGAGTTCTATTTAGCAAGGCGCGGTAAAGTTTACATAGCTGAAAAGTTAAATCTTTAAGGAATACATTTTAGAGTAGAAATTAATACGCAATAAGCATAATTTAAAGTGAAGATTTAAAAGATTACAAAGTTATTTAATTAAGGCGGACAATTTTTTAGCGAATAACAATTTAACATTGAAGTAATGAAAGAAATTTCAAAACTATCTAATTAATTGGATCAGGGTAAATTATAAAAACAGCTATTTCAAAAATATCCTTGATTTAAAAATAAGTAATAAAAACCTTAAATGAAATTTAGCTTAAATAATAAAAAGAATAAAGCAGTAATTTCAAGCTTACTTGAATGAATCAAAATAAAAGCCGTAAATTTAAGTAAAAACTGTCTTTATTCGATTGCCGCAAGATGGAAAGTGACTTTGTAAAAGTCACTTACCATTGCGGTTAATCTACGGACTATAGTTTTGACCAATCAGGTAACTTGTTTTAAAAAGGTTTACGCCCAATTTCGGCAAAATTTCTTTGATGCTTGACACTATTAGCTAAGCCAAAGAAGGTGTTACAACAATTACTCGTATTTCCGCGGAGAAGGCCTGTAACAAAGACAGGATTAACTCGAAGCCGAAACAAAGTAAATAAGTTTTTATTTGAGGCCGAAATGAAATAAATAAGTTTATCTATGTGGAATTTCGAAGTGTCAAGCCAAAGCGCAAAGGAATTTACCTCCAAAGAAACCGAAATAAGAATGATTTTCTTAGTATCTAACAGCTTGTCAAAATCTCTTCTGATTGGGAATGTTATCCTACGTTTACAAAAGATGTGCAAATGAATTAGCTAACAAAGAGAACAAAAATTTGTTTTTCAGAAAAATACTTAAAGCAAATTGTGCAAAATAGTAGATATAATTAAACTAAAATAAAATAAAATTTACTCATACATGAGGAAAATCCTAATAAAATATTAGAATTAATCCAAAATATAAAATCAAAAATATCTTGAATAATAAATTCATGTTAATCATAACAACTGTTATAGTTGTTGATAAGTTTGAATTGATAAATTTTAGATTTTTAATGTAACAAAATAATAATTAATCGATTCAGAAAATGAAACCAATGGTATGGAAATATTTATACTTTAGGCGGGCTCGGAAGTGTTGAAAATTGAAAGTACACAGTAAATACAGAATGATTAAAGGACAGTTAATGAGTAATGCCATTGCGGATGTGAAGCTCACTCTAGATTAACCAAGTTGAATTGAAACCCCCACCACAACACAACTCCAGTGTACCAATGTACCTTCCTATTAATAATTAATCGATTCTGAAAATGAAACCAGTGGTATAGATATATATATATACTTCAGTGTTTTATGATGGCTACAGCGCAAGCTCACCTATCTTTTTAAAAGATACGGTTGTTTTACGATTGTATTGAAGCGCCAACCATGTCAATCGCAACTTATCGGGCCTTTCCAGCAGAGCTCTGAAAAACACTTCGAATGTATTAGACAGGCGTCCATGACAACCCCCCTTTTTATAAAACTTGTTATAAATACATCACATTTTACGATCTATTGAGATGTGAGCGAAACTTCATTGAATTCAATGATATACCCTAAAATATAGCACATAAGAGACATACACTATGGGCAGCGGAAAGGGCAAAAAATACAATTTTATAAAATCAACGATAAACTAAATTCAGCACTCTAAAAAAATATTATCAATGACCATAAGTGTAAACCCAACAGTCTTCTTTGCAAAATAAATGTACATAAAATCAACCAAAGATATCTAAATACAAATCAAACACAAAAAGTTAAACCAAGACATAAATGTAAAACAACACGAAACAAGCGGACGCACATATAAACGCCAGGTGGCGCTTTTTGGAAAGCAATATGCGTCATCGATTATTTGTTCTACGTACGAAAGCGCGAAAGCCTTGGTTCAGCATCCGAACATGGCTGCAGAAAAAGTGGAGGGAAACACCGAGGAAGAGAGTCGTCGATATGATGAGCATGTTAATAGTAATAGTATCAAATGAACAAACACAAAGATCTCACAAACAGAATTTGACTTGTTTTCTTCAAACCTAAAACCTCAACAAAGTTATAACTTTATCATGAGCAATGGGAAATGCTCTGAAATTGGCTCAGAGTTTCAATAATGGGGTATGTGATTGTCTTAAAAACAATGATTTTTAATTATCTCCCCTTGAAAGAGGGCGTGGCCCTTCATTTTAACACACTTGAATCCCCTTCATCTAAGGATGCTTTGTGCCAAGTTTGGTTGAAATCGGTCCAGTGGTTCTGGAGAAGAAGTCGAAGATGTAAAAAGTTTATGGACAGACAGACGGACGCCGGGCAAAAAGTGATCAGAAAAGCTCACTTGAGCATTTCCCTCGCTTTCAGCTCAGGTGAGCTAATAATAAGATTTTCCCAAACATTACTTGTGTCAGAGTATTAATAATTCAACCAAACAATTCATAAAGCTAGATTTCAAACAAGCATATTTTATTTTGCAAAGTACCTGCAACAGTTTATTACACACCTTTCATTCTTCTCTGATTGTTGCTCAACTGGAGTGCTGCAAATGTATATATTTTGTATGAGATGTTTGTTAAATCAACATCACTTCTTCTAGGTTTAAAGCTTAAATTTTCATCTCATTAGCACAAAGTCTTTAATGAGGCAATGACCAGAGTAATATTGTCTGGATTAAACCACTTGACATCCATATACAAGTCTGTAATTTATTGTATGGTGTGACGGTTGGGGCGAGCGCTGCATACGATTCAATTCACGTATACATTCATTATGATAAATCAGTGTAAAAATTAGCATGGTTTTACAATTGGATACAAAACTACAAATAGATTGAATAAAATACAATTTACCTTATCTCGACAGAACAGAAAAACAAACAAGTGTTCTTGCAGTTTTTTGTCATGGCTTTACTTATTTATCATCATATTAAAAATGAACAATATACAAAATTAATATACAATGGTTCAATGATACACAAAGATGAATGAACAACAATGAGACAACGGTTAATTTTAACTCAAAATAATTAATTGATGTGTACACTGAAGATGATCAATAAAATGGATATATAGCATTGAATTATGTTACCTAATAAATGTTCAATGTGTGTAAATGATAAAAGCTTCAATGTCAATCAATGGATCATGCACACAATGGTCTACGTCGACTTTTTCAACAGTATATGACGTAGAAAACAATGACAAAGACAAAATGACGGAAGCCCATATTATTGGCCAGAGACACTGGAAAGTAACAGAATCTGCGGCGGGGCTTCATGCAAAATTCGGCAAAAGTCCGAGAGTGACAAGACCATAGACAAGGACATATGTAGGCTACTGCAACCCAATTTAAATCACATAAAGCCATGACGCAGGTTGGATGTGACAGGAATTGCGATGAATGACCATCACCTGGAATTACAACAGAAAACCAGCAGCACACAAACGAAAGTTAATCAATATAAAAACATTTTAATAGCGTACAAAATAGGGGAAAGGGTTGGAGGGGATTTACGTCTTCTCTGGTGCAGCGAAATTTGGAAAAGGACGCTGACCATTGCGCACGGTCCCTTGCGCACGATAAAGATGTTACAATAGCCGATGACCACCGAAATAATAACTTGGTAAACAATTGAGAGTTGTCTCTCTTTGAACAGCCAGGTTTATCTATTCGTCTCAATAACTGGACTTAACTCATATCGAGTTAAGTCGGATTATCTCAACAGAACAGAAAAACAAACAAGTGTTTTGGCAGTTTTTTGTCATGGCTTTACTTATTTATCATCATATTAAAAATGAACAATATACAAAATTAATATACAATGGTTCAATGATACACAAAGATGAATGAACAACAATGAGACAATGGTTAATTTTAACTCAAAATAATTAATTGATGTGTACACTGAAGATGATCAATAAAATGGATATATAGCATTGAATTATGTTACCTAATAAATGTTCAATGTGTGTAAATGATAAAAGCTTCAATGTCAATCAATGGATCATGCACACAATGGTCTACGTCGACTTTTTCAACAGTATATGACGTAGAAAATAATGACAAAGACAAAATGACGGAAGCCCATATTATTGGCCAGAGACACTGGAAAGTAACAGAATCGGGGCTTCATGCAAAATTCGGCCATATGTCTGAAGGCAACAGGTTAAACTACCTGTTGTCAAAAGACATCCGCAACAAGCGGGCAAATTTTGCCTAAGCCATAACAAAACTGCGCTACATAGATAAAAGGGAAAACAACTGCACTAACTAGTTAACGGGGGAAAAGTCTTGAGATTTTCACGTAAAATTTTGAACAAGCCACCCTGAATGGCATTCAAAAATACTGTTTGGGCACAGTCGGTAAGATGGGTACCATCACGGAATATAGTTTGAGAGCACCTTTGCAAGTCCGGGTAATTAATGTAACCCCCATTTCTAGCAATAATAAAGTTTGACAAGGAACTATTTATCCTCACTCGAGCGTTTTCCGCCGCTACATGTGAAAACATATGCCGGTAATATGTCCTTGGTGATATCTGTGACCAAATTATTTTACAATTGGGTCGGACGGCAAGAATATTGGAAACTGTAAGTTTCATGAACTTTTGAAGGCGACCCAAGGACATTGTACCAATGCTGTTACCACCACAATGCAACATCAGAACATCCGGATAGCCGAACTGGAAGACCAGTTCATAAAACCAAGGCTCGACGTCTTCCCATACCATGCCTCTCTTTCCAAACCATTTCAGCTTGATATTATGGGGTTCTAAGTGGAGATGCTGGTTTTTGTAGTTTAAGAGTGTATGTTCATATGCGTGGAATATCAATGAAGAGCCCATTATCCATACTGTAGTGTTGGTACCTGCAAACGTAGCATACTATTAGAACAAGTATTTGTGTTGCGAGGTACTTAATTAAATTCGAATGTATGTTTGGACTGCATTAGATTTCCAACGACCTTTGACCTTGATTTCTTCCTCAGTAAAACCTTGTAAAAACATATGTGTTGCCCCACCTATTCGAAATGAGTGAGATTTGAAAGTTGTAATGTCCAAGCCAATGAATTTTATAGTCTTGTGGAGAACAGAAGTAAATTGATAAGATGTTAATGGCGTTGAGTTTAAATGACAGAAGAATGGCCCTGGTGAGTCAGGTCTTAATGCTAAATACCGATTCAAATGGGCAAATAATGTGGATGTTTGTGAATTTAAAGTAATTTGTATTGTTGAACCCTTACCAAGTTGGTCAGTTTTTGATCTCTTGATAATAACTCGGAGATCAGTGGCCGATAGTTGAACATCTGTCTTATGCAGCACCACTGTATTTTTGCTAGACGTTGTGAATTCACTTACTCTTAATAATGCAAAAAATGCTAGTTCAAAGGCAGTTGTAAATATAGTAGCTTCGTAAGAATTTGAGCAAACTGAAGACAGTGCAGAAATCAGTTGGCTTAGAATAGGAAAAGTTTTTGGCGCTCTAATGTCTTTGGATGGGTTTAAACGACGCATTCCTTCCAGCATTTTTCTAACAATAAATGATATTGTGTAATCAACGTGATCATGCAATTGAAGCTGATAACTTATGTCACTTAGGTAACATTTTGCCGTTGAAAATGATATTGAGTTTGATGACAAGAATGCAATGTAATTAACTAATTGGTGAACTGGTGGTGGCCACAGTAAAGGCAAGGAAAACTTTCTACGAAATGAACTAAATGACTCGAGTCCTCGCTGATAAGTATCAGCTGTGTTTTTTGCTATAGCAACTGATAAAAGAGCATCTACTTGGGGTCCAATATGTTCCAAAACTCTGATGGTATCTGAGTATGGCAACTGTCCGCATTCGGAGCTAAAGTCCTGAACCTTTCCCACTGAAATCGAGATATAGAATCTGCTATAGAATTAAAATACCCAGGAATATGAATTGATTTAATTTGGATGTTGGATTTTATGCACACTAACACTAGAGGCCTAAGTAGGCTCATGACACGATGCCAGGTTATCCTGCCATAACCAAATTGCCGCAACTATTGGTACAAGTTCAAGCAATGTTATGTCTCTTATAACTTCAGAAGACCAGGAGTCCGGCCACTCGATTACCGTCCAGTGGTTGTTATAAAATGCACCTCCACCACAGGAACCACAACTGTCGGTGTAAAGGTTAAGAGCATCATTACTGGACCAGACCAAATCAGGGAATGGGGTTTTGTTGTTGTAATTTTCTAAGAATTGAATCCATATCTTAGCGTCTTCCCTAATAGTGTTTGTTACTTTAATCATAAAATGAGATTTCCTTATGCCAATAGTTGCATTGTAAAAACGACGACAAAAGGCTCTGCCACCAGGAAGCGCATTGGCGACAAAGTTGAGTGAGCCACAAAGAGACTGCATTTGTTTCAAGGAAACCTTCTTTGATTCAAAGAGAAGTGTTAGGCAGGATTTAAGCTCGAGGCGTTTATCGTCTGGAATAAAAATGGTTTGTAAAACAGTGTCTTGCCTAATCCCAGGAAGGTTAAATTAGTAGTGGGGCCCTGAGTTTTGTCTGCATTAATAGGTATGCCAATCTGATTACAAAGTGTCTGAAATGACTCTGCTAACTGTGCACAATGCGATGTTTTGCTACTACCGGCAAAAAGAAAGTCATCTAGAAAATGAATTATATTTGGATTGTTACAGTTTTTTGCTAATGCCCAGTGTAAAAAGGAAGAGAACTTTTCAAATGTTGAGCAAGCTATGGAGCACCCCAAAGGCATACACTTGTCAATATAAGATTTACCTTGTATACACATACCCAGTAGACAGAAATCTGAAGGATGAATGGGCAGTAGACGAAAAGCGCTTGACAAGTCCATTTTGCATAACAATGTAGCTTTACCGAGAGACCTGATCATAGTTATTGCATCATCAAAGGACGCATAAGATACTGAACACAATGCAGGATCAATAAAATCATTAACACTGTTACCAATAGGGGCAGACAAGTTTGTAATTAATCTCCAACCCCCATCCTTTTTTGGCAGAACTCCTACAGAGGATCACATCTAAGATTGAACATTGGTGGATTTTTGAATGGTCCTGCCATGCACCCAAGATGTATTTCCTTATTGATTATTGCAAGTAATTCTGAGATATGAACATCTGCAGATTTCATGTTCTTGGGTAGTAAGGGAAGTCTTAAACCAGTGTAGTTTAAATAAAAACCTGTACTAAAACCACTCAAAAGGAGCATTGCTGTGTCTCTGACAGGGTACAGTGCTAAGTAATCTTGCAAAATGTTGATCTTAACTGGAAATGTGCCTAGGCCCCATAAATCTTTGTCTTGGGTATTGAAATGGTTGGCGTGGGCTTGAGGTTTCAAATGGTTGGCGTGGGCGGATGGTGTGATTGTGCAAGCTGGGACGAAAGGAAGCATTATTTGATTGGTTTGGTTGAGAAGGGTTATGCCTGGTATTGACTGATTGTGATGACTGCAATGACCAGCAATGTATTCTTGGGTGGTTTTTGTGACAATACATGAATGAATGCAGTACAAGTACAAGAACCCTTAAAATTGTAGTCATAACATTTGAGGTTTGACTGATTTTGTTGAGTTAAGGATTGATTTGACATGTAAATTAACCACAGCTCTGCATCTACCGAGGCCCATGATATGGTTGAGTCAGCTGACATCTTTAAACGAAACTGCTTGTCATACTCTAGTCCGAAATATCTGACGTTTTCCTGGCTTTTTTAACGATTTTGATATTTTACTTACCAGGAAAACGTCAGAACCGGCGCCATTACGAAAACTGGAAATTCACCGCCTCCATCTGGAAGCGGCATTCTAGAGTCGATGATAAATAAATATATATTTAAAGTCAATAATACAGCTTAAAATATAATTTTACTGCACATTTTCATAATTACACTGATAAACAATAGTGTTGGTGACCTATTTTCTCGCGAGATTTCAAAAATGCACGAAATCAAAACGAATCTCAACAGTTGGATAGAATGTGTTCAATAGTCTGTTTATGGGATGTAAGGACCCATAAAAGTGATATTAGTGAGCAGTAAAATCATCGTCTTATTAATTAGTTGTGAGTGAAACATTTAATTCAACTCGTAAATATTTAAAATCGAGCAGAGAATGCCGCCTCCAGTTGGAGGCGGCGAATTTCCAGTTTTCGTAATGGCGCCGGTTCTGACGTTTTCCTGGCATGTAAAATATCAAAATCGTTAAAAAAGGCAGGAAAACGTCAGATATTTCGGACTAGTCATACTCGAGCCAACTTGCATTGGGATTTCTACTTGCCCCTAGTCTAATGGTTTGCATATATTTTAGAATGCCTTGAATGTCTGCTGGATGTCTTGTTAAATAGATGCTAGCAAAGACAATGAATGCGTCCGTCCAAGCTTCAAGAGATGTGATTTTCTTTGGGTTAGTTTTAGGTGTCATAACTAACTGACCATCTAAAATGGCGAATTTGTGTTGGTCTGTCTTGTCAGTGTCTGGGTCAGGCTGTATGAGCTTAGATAGGTCAATATAGTCCTTTTCCCAGATCTTTTCTTTCATGGGTTGTGAAACATGGATGCCTAAGCAATGTGAAACACTTATGAGGGGTGTAGGATTCTGACTAACAGAGGAGATGGGGGACATATTATAACCAATAGTTGTGGATAGAGTGTGAGGTAATGGATATGATAATTCGATCCCACTTGAAACAGTACCTTAGGTTAATGTACTAGGCACTGGAACTGCAGATGAATTGTTGTTTTGGTGAATCGGGGGCAAGACGTTGCCTTGAGCCAGTGCAGACGGGTCCCCTGGGGGCAGTGCAAGTTGATGTTCAGCGACAGCACTTTGAGGTGGCAATATAGACGGTGCATCAGAGGTCCTTTACCTTCCTAGTCTTGATGTGGCTGGACTCAGCATTTTGGCGATTAATTTCCTAAAAGATAATATACAACCTGATATGAATTAGAAATGGATTGGTCGGGATCGTTGGATTTACGTCTTCTCTGGTGCAGCGAAATTTGGAAAAGGACGCTGACCATTGCGCACGGTCCCTTGCGCACGATAAAGATGTTACAATAGCCGATGACCACCGAAAGAATAACTTGGTAAACAATTGAGAGTTGTCTCTCTTTGAACAGCCAGGTTTATCTATTCGTCTATAACTGGACTTAACTCATATCGAGTTAAGTTGGATTATTTTAAAAAATCAGTATTCATAATTTTTAAGTCAAAAATCCTTTTAAAAAGTTTTGATTCGGCGGTAAAAGCTAGGGTCGGTCGGGAAAGCGGAAACAATACATTTTTTTCTTAGGCCTTATTAGTAGTGAATTAAAGGTGAATGGAAACTGAGGAAATTCTTGTTATGGAGTTCCGAAGACACGCATCCCCTGGCTACAATGAATTGTAGAAAAAAAAACTGCCCCGTACCACGTACCAAAGTTAAGAAAAAGAAACCCCCGGAGTATTCTTCTATCACGGTCTATGGTAAAATGAATTTTGCTTCTTCACAAACACTTATCAAAACTTAAAAGACATAGGGTGGGTTCATAGTTCTGCCGTTGGTAGACAAATGTTGCAGTTGGTAAAATTATTTACCAATGGTATGTCGTTGGTACCAATTTTTTTTTTTGCCAATGGTATAATATTCTGCACACGATCTAGAGTGTGGTAAATGTTGGTAAATGACGTCACAACTAGTTATCAACATGGCGGCAAAGACTAAAAAGTTATTGGATCCCGGGTTCGGGGAGACAATTTACCCTTTATGCTTGACGATTAGCGATAAAGCGTACAAGATTCTTGTGAAAAGCAGTCTTGTGAAAATAATATCTGAAAGTAAGTATGCATTGCGGGTCTTTCTATAGTTTTATTAATAGGAATAAATACGAGGGTAATTTAGTACGTTATGTGAATGTACATTGCATGTACAGCGTTGCCTTCTATTTCATTCAAATATTTTAATGGTTTTGTCTATACACAATTATAACTAACATGTACAGTAAATGTTGCTTGCACAGTGCCTTGTACTGTTATAGCCTATAGATCAGTCGCAGTTTTGATTTTACGCTTATTTGCAGCATACTGTAGACATAACGGATGTCTGTTTATATATGTCTATTTTTGCAGATCTGTAGCTCGACGGGAAAATTCGGCGAAAACTGGTCAAAAATTAAACTCAAAAAGTTGCAGCCAATTTTCATTTTTAAACTTTTTTCCTTAAACTTTAATGGGTATTAAAATGTAACCGTAGTAATGTTCACCCAGTCTGGATATAATCATGAATAAATAGTTCGTATATACCGGTAATTTGTTATATCCAGTTTAAATTAATTACCCTTACAAATTAAAAAAAATGAGGTTATTGTGATGATTGTGATTTTAAAAAATGATTACAATTCATCTCCAGTAATTAATTTGAAGAATTATTTGCAATTTATTAAATTGTCATATAAGACAAAAATGTTTTATTTTCAGATATTGAAAAGTTCTCCAAAGAATTGGTCACATCACTTCCAGATCCTCCAAATGATCCAATTTACCTAAATATTATGGATGACCAAGTGGTCTTCCCTAGCTTAACTTCAACATTGGAAACGGACAAATCTGCAGCAGCTAATCAAGCTACAGCATCCAATCAAGCTACAGCATCCAATCAAGCTACAGCAACCTGTCAAGCTACAGCATCAAATCAAGCTACAGCATCAAATCAAGATACAGAAACCTATCAGGATAAAGCCAATGAGGATGCATCCTCACAATGTCAGGGGTCCTGAGTCCACTCGTGTCCGTGGGACCCCTGACAAACTTAATTGAAATTTTGCGGGCCAAATTTGATTGGTGCTTCTCTCGTAGAGAAGCACCAATCAAATTGCGGCTTTCATAGATGTAAACAAATATGGCGTAGAAGCATGGATCATGGATGAATGTATATTGTGTTTGGAGAAACTACCAAAGAAGAACCGCAGAAATATCTACAGTGATACTTTCAATGTAAAAAAGCAGCTATACGAAGTCCTCAGTTTTATTCCAGAGCAGCAATTATCACCGCAATACACTTGCTACCGATGTTTTAACAAGCTTAACAGGTTGAGCAAAATTGACTTTGATTTAGAAAACAAGTTATCGGCACTTAAGAGGGAAAAAGATGAGATCATTAACCAACTCAGACCTCAGCGAAATGTGTTGTTACCTGCTAGGCCTAGTGTCACTTCAGAAAATGTTGGGGGTGCGTGTAGTTCTACATGCACTCCACGCAAGTCAAATAAACGTCTTATAATAAGAACTCCGACACCTCGCAAAACTAAGAAAGTCCTAGTACAACACACTGCCCAACCAAAAGTTAGGAGAAGACTTTCAGAAGATCAACTGACACCAAGCAAGTCAAGGTACGTTTATTCTATTGCTGTGCTAATATGGTTCCCCAATTTTTTTTTTTTTTTTGTTTATATAATTTGTCTTCAAATATATGTAGGCTCTAGCCTACAGATCAAGGAACATACATACATGTGTATACAGTTATTTTGTGAATTTAAAACTGTTAATTTTTATTTGCATTATTCAATTATTCAATTCATCCTAATAATGTCAGAGGTCCTGAGTCAGGACTCCTGAGGTTGTGAGGATGTATTCAATTGAAAATTACACATATTAAATTTATGAATATTAACTTTACTCAAATAGAGTTATAGAATTCAGTAAATAAATGAATAAAACGAATACAACCGTAGAATTTTTTTTATTGTAGGTGCATTTTCGAGGTAGAAATGATTCTAAAGTAAGAACACGCTTTATCAAAGACAGTCCCTGGGTGGCTGTATTAAAATCCCTGGTGAGAGGCTGTAAAGCAGAGACAATCTCCAAAAAATTTTTCAAAATAGAGGTGCTGAAAAAAGAACTGGTTAAGTTGATGCTGTCTGATCTAAACAGCCAATGCCAAATTTTATGCAAGACATCAAAACCTTCAGTATTGCGTGGTCAAGATGAAATTCACTTTAAGTTTGAGAGTGTCTGTAGTGAGCTGAAAGAGAGAGCACCAATGTTGTACGATGTACTCCAAACAGTTACCAGAAAGAGAAATATTTCCAGATTAGCTGTAGCTGCATCAGTTCTGCTTTGGAACAGAAACATACATATGTCACAAGTACGTATCATCGGACAAATTCTAGACCATGGAGGTGCAACAGATGAGGTATTTTTGTTATCATTTTTAAAAAAAATTAATTCAACAATAATGCAGTTTAGAAATTTACTGTTCTAAAAAATATAAAACTTTCTTCTGAAATTTTAAAAATATCGCTATGATTTCAGACTATTCAAACTCTCGCTGAAATGGGATTATCCATTGGGCCACAGTCAGTGTCAAAGAAACGAGGAAAACTTGTCCTACAAAATACAGAAAAGCTGAATGACAATTTCCAGAAGCAGATTCGCCAAACTGTGTTGAACCATTCAATATCGATGAGCAAGAGAGCAGAGAGGTCAGTCATGGAGTATGAACCACCATCAGCAGACAAAACAGAATCAGGTACAACTGATGTTCATTTCTTTGATATGGTGAATTCATTTAAAACTCCACAGGCAAATATGTATTTTACATGTCCATCTGACCATTCTTGCCTGACAGTATCAAGCAATGATTATGTAACAAGAAAAGAATTTTGTACTGATGTACCCAAGTCAGAACCAGTACATGTATTATGTAATCCAACTACAGAGTTGAAATCACTGACTTTAAACACCAAACTTGGTAGCATAGAATTTCCAAGTTTACCGTCAAGGCACCTGAATCATTTTCAGTTAAATGAATCAGTAGATGTAGTTGCCAATAGTGAAAGGAGCAGAGTGATTTTGAAAGACTTTATTACAAGAAATGCTGATCAGATTTCACCCACTATTCCAAGGTTTGAAATTATTGGAGACAATTTAGACCACACCATATCACCAACAAATATGACAAAAGATAAACAGAGAAAAAGTCTTCATTGGTTTTTAAATGTGGCAGTACAAAGGAGAGTGTTGGCAGATGATTTACCGTGTGATAAGCCCAAAGCAGACATTATGAAGGTAGCTAACAGCAACTTCTTGCCTAGTAGGGAAGATTGTGAAAGTTTTCATATCAATATGATCCATCATATTGCGCAAGTCATTACCAAGTACATTGACTGTCTGCAGCCATATTCACAATGCATTCCTAAGTACATTGACCACCCTTATGTAAAAGAACTATCAGAAAAATCAAAATACAGCATTGTTGACCTACTCGACAAGAGTGAGAATAAATCCGATGACATGATTTTAATTCTTGAACATGTGCATAGAAAATATGTTCCCCATGCAGGTGAAGATGTTGTGGAAAAAATTGTATTTGGTGGGGATGTCCTAACCAATGAACGTGCATATTCCAGCCAGCTGGCTATGATGAACAATGAAAGTGAACTAAACCGCCTAGCAGGAGTTGTGCATAGACCTGAGGGTCTCCATCGAATCATGAATTTACTCTTGGTATCCTAAAAAAACATGTTTCCTGTTCAAGATGTTATTGTTGATGTAAGCAGTTTTTTTTAATTCTTTTGGATGGCTTATATTAGTAAGTTTCTTGAATGGTTCTGAATGTTTTTTTACATTCATTGTGAAGATAAACCCACCTTCCTGAATTTTCCATTTAATATTGATTATATTTTCACTAGCTTGTAATTTTATGCAGTTAATACTAACTTAGTTAAGCCATTGATTATATTAGTACTAATCTAATTATGCAAATGATTATATTTATACTAATTTTATTGGATTCACAAACTGCAGGGTTGTCTCTAAGACCCGGGGAGCGGGGAATTCCCCTGCCTATAATACCTTAATTACCCGGCTATTATTGCATTTCAAATGCAATGTACCTATAAGCAAGACCCCCTGACCCCGTTCTACTTTTTCATTTCTTCCTTCTATTTCAATTTTTAGAGACAACCCTGCAACCTAATGCTTTAACTGATTTTATCCTTGAGCAGATTAGGTGGGGGATGTCAAAGCCTGTTTGTCATTTTACTATGGGAATTTATTCAGTATAAATTTAAAGTCAGAACCCCCCCCCCCCTTTCTGCGCAGTTTATTATGTTATTTATTTGTTCCATTGCATTTCTTAACCATTAATACCAAATCACAGTAAATACCATAAGAATAATAAGATAATGTAAAATTTAGGCCTGTGTTTGATATGATAAGATTAAAAATGTTTAAATTTTCTTATATACATTTTATTTTAGATATTAATATGACATTTTTTTGTTGATGAAAAAGGCTTAATAAGAAAATATATATGTAAATGAATCTTTATTAATTCAATTTCAGAACATTTATCAGCAATTCTACAAGCCCTCATCAGCTGCAGATCAAGGGACTTTGTTTCAGTTGCGAAATGTCCTGCAGAGACGAGACGTTAGTGGCCCAGATGGCGTCACTGAGAAGTTCAGGTAAATCTATTAGTAATAAACAGCTTGGTCAGAGGTGCTTTTCCTGCGTTTAAAAAAAACTTGCAGAAAATCCAATTGTAATTTTCATTGATCTTTAAGCAAAAAGTATGCGAGATATTAAACTAAAAATTAATTTTAATATGTTCTATATGAAGTGATTTTTACTGAAAATATTTGACTTTGTATGATGAGGATGCATGATACAATGAATTGCAATTTTACATTCTTATAGGTCTCATATGACATTCATCGGGGACTGTTTAGATGCATTTCTTCTCACAGCGTGTATGGAAGTATTAGACATCAAAAGCCTTGATGAAAAACCTAAAAGGACCATTCTTCCTGATTTGTTACATCTTCAAAGTGAAGAAGAACAGCATGATTGGATAAAAGAACTATGTTTCCAGATTTTAGACTCCTTTATCTACATTGAAGAAGGTATGTACCAGGTTACTGGTCAGTATAGTTACAATAATTTAATACAGGATAATTTTTCTATCAAGCTTAATCAAATGTGCTGTGGTGTCATTATCTGTCTGTTTGGTAAGGTGTGATATATTTTGTTTGTGAGTTGAAAAAGAATTGAAATTTTATTTGCAGATAATTTGCCAACTGTCACAGCACAAGCTGCCGAGATGGACAACCAGGAGCTGTTGATCAGTGAAATGTATGAAGTTGAATCGAAGCAGTACACATGTACCTGTGATCGAAGGTACAAGACAAAAGGTCACTTTAAGAGACATTTGCAAAATGAACATAACTGGGTGTTTCATACAGCAACTGAGGAATCATCTGAATCACCATCATCTAAACAAGACCGCATAGCACTATGGCGCTCTTCATTTATGAAACTTGCGTTATTACTGAGGGACACAGAAGATGCTTACAAGTTTGGTGATGGCACACGTATATATTTAGAAATGCTAAGTTTGAAATGATGTGTGCTGATGTTGCCAACCATTCCAAATATAAACTGTAGCTGTGGAGACTCTTAGCATATGAATGTGCTCTTCTGTCACCACGTGAAGCATTTGAGTACAAGTGGAATTGTTCCTCAAATATTCATGGAGGGTTGGGGAAAAATATCCCTAATGACAATCTCGTTGAAATATGTGTACATGTGATCAAGAAAAAAATGCGGGAACAAGGTGCTAATCTTACTTATGAAAGTGCTAAGAAGATTGCCTCATGTGTGCAAATGCAGGAAGAAATAAGGATCAGTGTTCAGCAGCAACTTGGCATGAAAACTTCAGGTCAAACCAAACCAAGTGTGGACAAGAAAAAAGATCTTCAACTTATTATCAACGAACTTAGAGCTAATGACATATTTAGCTACATTCCTGGGAGAAAATTTAATGCATTTAAAGATTTTAAGGACACTTTTTCACGCATTAATTTGGTTAATCTCCATAAATGGATAACAAGCCAAAAAGAACGAGCTAGTTTTGAACAGCAACAATAGATTTCACTTGTTTAGATGTGGTTTGTCTTGTGCCATTTATCTTATTACTTATTAAAACAATATTGATTAAACTCATCATTTGTTTATTGATCAGTTATGTGGAGGGTAACACTCCCCCTCCCACCAAAAATATTTTTATAATAAACTGTTTAAGGTTTGATAGGAAGAAACCAGATAGGATTTAAGAAATTTATATATATATATTTTTAAAATTGACTACCAAATTTAAAACAATTTTTTTTCTATATAGAAAGGCTTTTTCCAATAATCTTGAAACCCTTAAACAAACATTTTTTATTGTTCATACTTCATTGGACTACTGTGGTTTCATAAATATTCATTGAATATTAATTTTCATGGATTTCATCTTAAATTGATCAAGGAAATTAAATGTTCCTTTATATATAAAGTGCAATATCTAACTATGTTGTATTGAAAAAATCATTGGCCATGATATTACAAAATATGTAAAACTGTCATTTGCAGCAACATTTAATCCATGAAAATCAATGCCCTTGAAAATTCATGAAAGCACAGTTAAGTAATTGAACTTAAATATCAGTTACTATAATCATGATAATAACAGTCAGATTTATGCTTGTCAGGATATTTATTAATCAGAATCAATCTCTTCCAATGCATACATTTCATTGTCGTTAAATATTTCTGTAAGTATTTGGACAATGCTGCTGGCTAAAGCTATAGAATCAACACTTGTTTTATCAAGTACGTCATTTACAGTAAATAAACAGGGCAACTTTGCAATAATTTCATCAACAAAAAACCCACAAACAATATCACTGTGAATAAAAGATTTGGTTCCTTCTAATATACTGTCTTTCAATGAGTGAAGTCTTTGTTGAACAATGGCTTTCTCTTCTTCTCCTACCTCTCTTTGCATTTCTAGTTCATTCTCTTCGTCTCTAAAATTCAATATAACATCTTTTGCAGAATGAGTTGATGGACAACTGTCACTTTCACATTCACACACTAATTCACAAATGTCACAACAGAAATGATCACTAGCTCTTGCATGTTTCTGAATATAAGCTTCATTGATAATTTTCCGTCTACAGCTAACAGTGCTTTTAAGAAACTTAATTACATCGTCATCCACCTTTTTAAGTTGATTTGCTTTGTAGATAATGAGTTCATTTGATTGTGTTCCATCTCTGCCAGCACGGCCCATCTGTTGCACCAAATTGTCCAAATCTCTTGGTGGACCGTAGTGAACAATATTATTGACATTTTGAAAATTAACACCCATTCCTGCTGCATTTGCACAGATTAACACTCTTATTTTACCATTAGCTTCAAGCATGTCTTTACGAATTTTTTCTTTAGTGGCATCACTTGTTTTACTGTGATACATATTGAAATTACATGTATATTTAGATCCACATATTTTAAAAAAAAGCATATAAATTGATGCACAGTCCTTAATAGTGTTACAAAATATTAAATGTCTCTGCAAATATTCTCTTTTCTCAACTAAAGCAGTTGTTAACCAATGGAACACATTTTCTAAATCTACATTATTTTTAACTTTCAATACATTTAATTTTATATTTGGCCTATCAGGGCTGTCTAAAATTACACAAGAATGATCACGAAAACACAGATTCTTCATAATTTGGCGTCTGTGTGTGGGGCTAGCTGTAGCTGTCAGTGCCAGTAATGGTACCCCGATGCATAAAGATCGCATCTCTCCTATGTGCGCAAACCACTCTCTAAATGGCCCTTCTTGATCATGTTCTAGCCCCCTAAAAATATACACCAAGGCAACTTTTACTTTAAATTTGAAGAATACACATACATACTGTTTTTGAAAAGTGTCATTAAACATAAATGTTTATTTTGTAAACAAAGTATTTTCAAGACGCATACTCGTTTTATATGGATTGGATTGCTTACTTTATATTTAATTACCATTGGATGACGGTGTGGGCCTCATCGACCACTATCAAATTGTGTTTTGGTGTGAATATAGGACTTCTCAAGACATCTCTCCATTTGTCATCACCGACGAGATATTCAGGACTCCCAAATACAAACTGAAAATAGCCGTTCGTTACAGCCTCCCTATCGGTGTCATTTGATATCTGCACAGCTCTGTACCCAAGCTTGTCCAGTCTCTCTATTTGTTCAGACATAATACTGTTAAGTGGAGCAATCACAGTCGTAACACCATTCTCTCCGAGAACAATTGGAGAGCTTTCGTACACTAGAGATTTCCCACTCCCCGTCTTTGTTCCTAAAAATGTGTCTCTTCCTCTCTTGAGCGCATCGATTGCCGAAATTTGCTGTTCCGTCAACGATTTTACATTGAATTTTCTACAAACTCGGTTTATAACATCTAATTCCGCCATCTTGTCTGTATCGCCAAAAGGTTAGTTGTAAGGCTTAATGTGATTGGTTGGAGGATATTGAGATGTGTAATAATCCCCGTACGATGTCGCTGCAGTCAGCCCGCAAAATTTCAATTAAGTTTGTCAGGGGTCCCACGGACACGAGTGGACTCAGGACCCCTGACATTGTGAGGATGCCCAGCTGGCTGCACCTTCTGTCGCCCTCTGCGGCTTTCCTGTCCTATAACTCAAGGAGCCTAGAGTTTCTTGGTTAATGTTTTTGGAAGATTAATTTTAGTTCAAATACTGTTCCCCTTACCCCAGTAATGACGAATTGCAGTTTGTCTGCCTCTACCAGGACCTCTCCTCTGCCTTACAGGTGTTCTAACCTCTTCATCTGAGGTACTGACTGAATTTGGGGAAAGGCTTCTTGATCTTGACCCATCTGAATAATACAGTCATTATAAAGTTGAAATATTATTCGCAGTTTTTATTTCATAAAATACAATGTAAATGTTAATATATTTACAGAACAAATATAAATTTCAGTAAATATTTATTTTGTTTTGAAAATCATGACATACAAAAAAAATAAAATGTCGGTAACACTATCTATTTACGCAAACTGGAATATAAAAGAAAACCCCCCCACAAAATTATGTTTCCAGAGTCTTTTGTATGCAATATCAAATCAGAGATAGCAAACCCCTCCAAGAGCCATTGATTTCTGAAAATGACACAAACGTGTGCTTTGCGGCGAATGTTTTAAGTTATTATGCATGTGCATGTGAATATATATATATATATATATATATATATATATATATATAAAATATCGAATTTACTCAACAACGAGTAGTTGAAAAGTTTAACGAACACATTCAGTTTGCCGTGTACATGATTTTAGTTAACTAGTACTTTATATTTATAACTTGATATGAATAATTGTCAATGTTTTAAAAAAGTTCATCAATTAACCTATAAATCACTTTAAAACAACTATAAATAATATAATTGTGATAAAAATAAAACCGATGAAAATAACACAATTCGTCTATGAGAAAATTTCTTTTCAAAATTTCTTCAATACGAATAGTACAAAGAAAGCATTACTCTTTGCAAATGTATATCATAAGAGTTAACTCGTACGATAAAGTCATGTGCGAACTGTTACGTGCTGTCCCCAACATACGCACTCTTCCATCCCATATTCTACGGCGTGGACGGAATTCTACTACAGGCCCATTAAACAAAATAAATACTTTGTAACGCGACTGGGGATACTGTAGAATACGATTATGCCCAACTCCATTTTAACCTCAGACAAGTCACAAAAGTATCTGGATCCTGTATTACCCGTAACATGTGCGTCGGATTTGTGAGCTTTATATAGTTCAATGAAAAACAACACATCGCTTTTGTGAAACAAATTTTATTGTAACAAATTAAAATCAATATAGTATAACACCTAGTAAAGACAGAAGGAAGTAGTGCATTCTCTCATCCTGTATTTATACTTGGCAACAGACTCCGGTACATCGAATTACCGGAATGACAGAATTTACCGAAATGCCACCATAAGGCGTTTGTCACCAAGCAACAGGGATTAAGACACTAAGTGATATAAGGATGCCGTTAAAACTAAAAATCTTCATTATGCAATAAAACCTACATACAAATAAAAAACACTACAACTATATAATTAAAAATAAAGGAACCCCTCACCCCACCCCAATACAACCACGTTAAAGAATAAAGAAACATAACAATTCATAGGGGAGGGGGAGCAATCCGCCCCAAGAATGCTATTCCTTCGATCACTCGATCCCGTCTGAGCGAGGGAGGAATAAAGAAAAACACCCAAAGTTCCCTAAACAGTAGTCCTTCCATAACTTCCTACCAACATAAAACTCGTATAAAGGTTCAACAATCATACAAAACCTTAATGCGCTTGTTTTTCGTATTTCTTGCACGTTTGAAGTGTCCAGGTTGTTTTAGCTAGCATAGAGGCAGTTAGTGTTTCAAGCAGGCCATCTGAAAAATCTACTGTATTCACACAAGGCCTAAATTTTAAGAATATATTGAACATTGTTTTTCTACCCCTAGCCAAACCTCGTACGTGACTTGAAGAATTTAATCTTGGTCTGCTAGTTCAAGCTTTCCTCTACCGTGGAGGGCGCTACGAATCTCCAATCGTTGGCTTTCATGGATATTCTTGAGTCGTTCTATCAGTTATGGGACTTTTGAAACACGTCAATCACCAATCTGTTTAATTGTGTGAATCATTGAATTACAATTGTAATTCATCCAGTCTGGTGCGATAATGAAATTTGTAAGCTGTGGTTGGAGATTCTTTTCTTTGATTATTGGAAATAGTTTATCTTCTAAATACTTTAATCCAAATTCATTAAATTGTTCCAAAATTGCTCTTTTCTATAATTTAACTGCGCGAACCGGAGTAAAGAAATCCATTCTGTCCAAATATTGCAGATATAATCTGACTTCTATTTTTTTCAGAGATGTTCAGCAAGTTCCTTTGGGCATTTTCTTTTAAATGTCGGGTACATGAAATGTGAATATGGGGTTAATAGTTTTGATAGCATATGCTAAAGCCTGTTCCTCGTCGGCACCAAATACATTTTTTTCAACGGGAAAATGAAAGCCTAAGGCCGATCTTATTTTTGAGAGGAACTCGCAGTATGTTGAGTACTGACCTTCCCAATGGATGAAAAGAGGACCAAGCATAACTGGATTGAGGTACCCTTTCTCACTAAATTGAAATTTTGGTATACCAAATTGTGAGGAATTGGACCCCTTCTCACTAAATTGAAATTTTGGTATACCAAATTGTGAGGAATTGGACCCTTTCTCACTAAATTGAAATTTTGATATACCAGATTGTGAGGAATTGAGCCCTAGATTGAAAGTCATGTCAATGCCTACTAGACTGTCATTTTTCATGTACAAAAGTTCTTATGTCTTCAATTTGTTCTTCAGTATAACAAACAATGTTCTATCAGTTCTGGACTTTTGAAACACGCCAATCACAAAACAGTCTGCTGCGATAATTAAATTGTAGGCCGTGGCTGGAAAATCTTTTCTTTGTTTGAACAGGTTTATCTTCTGTCATTGTTCTAAAATTTCTTTCTTTCTTAAAATTCATTGCGCGAACCTGAGTTTAGAAAATCCAATTTGTACAAATATCGCAGAAATATTTATTTTCTATTTTATAAGATATGTTTAGCAAGTGTCTTTAGGCATTTTTGTTTAAAATGTCGGATACATTAAATGTGCTGTGGATTTGGAAAAAATAGTTTTAATAGCATTAACCGAGGATGAAAATGAAAGCATAAGCCTCATCTTAACCCGTCCCAATGGATAAATACAGGACCAAGCACAACTGGGGAGGTTGAGGTACCCTTTCTTACTAAATTAAAATTTTGATATACCAACCTCGTGAGGAAACAAGGCCCTAGATTGAAAGCCCTGTCAATGTCTACTAGACTGTCATTTGACATACAAGTTCTTACAAATATAAACGTCTTTACGTGTTTTGACTATATTTATTTTTATAAAATTAAATGAAACGTTCAATCTTCCATAACCAATTTGATATGCAATTTTGTAAAAAATCATTAAATTATATCTACTCTCTAATAAAAAAAAAATTCTCTACAAAGTTTCTGGCACTAAATTATTAGTCGCGGAAACGAACTAAAAAACATGTTAATATGGCTGTTCCATGTATGTTTCATATCCCTGACTGAGAGTGTATATAATGGCTTTACAGCGACATTACACATATATTTCATAAATAATAGACATCAGTATGAATATAAATATAAGCATTGAATGCTCATTTCTTCAATTTGTTCTTCAGTATAACAAACAATGTTCAGTGGTTTGTTGTCTTTATTGGGAACTACGCAGCGGATATAAGAATTTTGTTGCAGGGATTTTAAGATTTTTTGGATCTTTGGTGGTCTCCGTCTTTTATTATGGTCATACATTGAAATTTGCATAAGGTTCAGATCCAATAAGTTCTTTTTAGAATCAATTTTCGCCATTTCTTTTGCAATTACTGAAGGTGTTTTGCCATGTTTGATCCCCTCTAGAATAGCATACTTTTGAGCAATGGTTGTTCGGATGTGTTGTTGATTTGTGGTTTTTTGTGTTTTTTTTTTATTTCCTTGAATCTGTTCCCCTGGTTAATTGGCATTATATTCGACCAAACACATCATGTGTAGATCATTGCGTTCTGCCACATTCTGGAACCATCTAACCCTCCTTCATCTACTAACGAGGGTTTTGTTCCATGCTCCGCAATCATCAACAAATGTTCCGTTCCTAGACTTCATGTCAGAATCATTTGCAAAAAAAGACATTTTATTTTGTACCACTAGTTACAGATTTCAAATTCTTAACCGTTGCGTCTGAAAGGAAAGGTCAAAGTAAGTTGATATCCCATTTAAAGTATTATTTTGGGTATGAAAAATAGTTATCTGAGTCGTTGGTTGTCCTCATGAAGTACTGATGACATTTCGTCAGCTCATTTCTCGCCATGTCCAACATCTCCAATATCTGAATCATTTTCGTTGTCTTGTGCTTCGGAAGCAAAAATATTTTGCTCAAACTTTGGGATAGCATATGAATGGTCTGTCATTGAATAGTCATAGGCAATGTCTGCCGAGTGAGTTTCTGGCTCTTGTCAAGAAAGATCACTGTCAAGGTGGGAGAGGAGTTCATGATTGTCTTGTTATGGTCAGAGGTACAGTCTGAGATAAGGTATTTTATGGAAGATTGGGAGTCAACCAGGTCAAAAGTTATAGAGAATGAATCCTCATTATCTCCTGCATCTAGAGATGAGCTTAATTTGGGAGCTTAAGTTAGTTTCCCGACATCTCTCGATATTCTGTGCCATTCTCTGCGACCGCTGGACTGATGTCTTTATTATTTGCTGCTCGGCTTTGTTTGCAATGTTTATCCGCAAGCTTGTGATAATATCATGTTTTAACTTTTGATTTTATTGGAAAAAACCTCAACACAGTGTTCTACTCCTGAAAGAATGAAAGCCGAACGTTCAAATAACTTGAATTACCTAAAATGCCCAATTATTTAAAATCAAAAAGAACTTTTTCTGAAAAAAAACTGAAATAGTTGAGCAAAAATTGAAAATTAAATTGGTTCACTTTTACACAATAATAATAATAATTTGCAAGAAACGTGCGAGAACGAATGAAAACAAAACTATGTATATTATATGAAAATTAATAATTTGTATTAAAAATCGAAAGAAAGCGGAAATGGCTTCATTTACATGGATTTGCGGAAACCGCCATTCATACTTACCATACCACTTGAAGTCCCAGTGGAAGATCATAATGTGAGATATTGCAACTCTTCTTTTCTCGATGAAATTATTTCAAGAACGGGAATTAAACTTTGAATTGTCATCGAAAAATCAGAGTAAAAGGAATGTAATTGAATTGTAGTGTCAAAAACGTTATTATATTGACTGCTTATCAGCTTTTATGCGTATATTTCTGTAATATCATAGACAATGTGGCAGATTGATAGTTCAACACAGTAAGAAACGACAGTCTCTTTTAAGAGAGCAAATGTAAAAAACATATTCAAGTGTTTATTCCTCTTCTCAACTAATGCAAATTACTTACAGTAAAATACATGTTCATGAAATTTAAATTGTCAGCGCTTACTAAAAATGAAAAATAATAATGAGATATAAAAAAAAAAAAATGCCGACCCCTTATCACCATATAGGGGCCGTTTAACAAAATTTTAATGGTTGCATATTGTTAAGTTGTGTTTTTTAAGAAGAATAATAATAAAACGGATTCAAGCGTTTATTCCTCTTTTCAACTATTAATACAAATTTTTTACAGGGAAATAAACTTTCATGAAATTTAAATTGTCAACGCTTACGAAATCAAAGTACTGAAAGACGGTGGCATGAGAAGTTGGGTTGCTTAATCAAGAAGTTACTGTTTTGTGAATTCTAAAAGTATGGTAAAACAACAGAATAAAATGAAGAGGTAAATGTTTTATTGAACTTATAGCTAAGTTTGATAAAAGATGTAGAACTTTTATTTTAAAAATACAGAATTTCACATATTTGTAGAATATATCAGTTTGGAAAATAGAGATAAACAAAATAATGGAATTTTATGTATTATTGGCATAAAGAATTGTTAACAATATAATGATTTTCATAAAGGTGTATGATTTTGATTATGTCAATGAGAGTGAAATGGGATAACTAGTATTTTCTATGATGAACTGAAATAATGAATGGTAACTGGATGTATTGACAATGGAAAATTTGGCACAAAATATTTGGCAGTATGTACTTTTCATACTGAGAACATGTAAACATTTCACGGAAAAAATGGATGAATAGTAAAATGATATACAAAGATTATAGTCTGTAGAGTATTTCAGGGATAAGTTGCATAACTTTGCACTTATCTTTCTGCAAGAGAGTTATTGCTCATATTTTGTCCTGTGAATGTTAACTAAAATTAAACTATATGCATCAAGTAAGGGTTGTAAAAAACAAAAAAGTAAAGTAAAAACAAACATGTTCTATATATATACACTATACATCTATGTCAAGGAAATAACCATATGTAAATGTCTATTAAAGATTGGACAATTGAGTTATATGGTTATAAAGATTAAAACAACAAAAGTAGATTGACTAAAACTAAACGATATGCATCAAGTAAGGGTTGTTACTAAAATTGGAAAAGTAAAGTAAAAGCCAACATAATTAACAGAAATGCATATGTATAAACAACTTAAGAAGCTGCTGTTTGCATTTGTTAATCAGATATTTACATCCAAGTATTAAACTACATCTATATACAGTTATGGTGTATCAGAAAAGGGAAAAATGTGGTAAGTGAAATATTACAAATTTAATTAACCTTGTGGTTTGCAAATGAAAAATATACTGGGAAAATTGAATTGCTTTGTTTATAAGAAACCCAGTGTTTTATGAAATTATAAGAGATGAACACATAAAGGTAAAACAGAAGATGGTAGAAAAATAATGGTTCACATTGTTTTGTAAACAATGAGCTCATGATTGACCATGAATGTTTTAGTACAAAACTTTTTTGTAAAAGGAGTGCAACAAAAGAAAACCCATTTAGTTACAGAAAAATGACTAGCAAGTAATGAAATTTTAATACAGCACTGGAACAATAAATGGAAAACAAGTATACACAGAAAAATATTTTTTGTTTCAAAGTACAAAATGTAAAATTACATAAATATTTCAAAAAGATTATGCTATCAAGATGAAATGTATGCCAAATAAACAAATTGGTAAATTTTCCATTTTAAAATCTGTAAAAACAATAGCAAAAGTATATATGACAATAGCAGTTCAATTTGAAGAGATGTAATGATAGCTAATCATACTGAGTTTTTTAAAGCAATTTACCAGTATTTACAAAATGTATTAATTTTGAGATGGTTCACAGATGGGGAAGTTGATAGGAATTACAACAGTTCAAAGGAATTGACTGTAGTGCCGTTGATGATAAGCTTCACAGGGAAGGGCAGTTTGTCAACAATCATATTTTCTAGTTCTTGCAAGTTGAAGGTTCCGGCTTCTTCCACAAATCTTTGAACTTGTGCACGGACCATGTCAAGATCCACAATGAAGTCTTTGTATATGTCATCTTCCTTGACGCACATTTCACAGTGGGTGTCTGTCATGGAGAGAGCTTCAACATCTCCAGTTACTATCATATCTTTAGGTTGTACAGTCTGAAACAATGAAGTATTTGTCATTACACATAATATGCATTGCTAATATTTTTTTGCATGATAAAAGTGCATTAATATTTTCTACTTTTTGTAAATGTGTTTACTGATTTACAATATACTGGTACTATGTTTGGATTTTGAATGTAAGGCCACATAAAATTAATTCTCTGGTTCTCAGGCCAAATTTTGCAAAAATAGATGAGGGAGGGAGGCTTTTTTTTTTCTTTTTTATTGGCAAAAAAACAGACGAGGGAGGCTTTTTTTTATTTGAGAAAGAAATTAACAACGTAAAATTTGAAAAACAAGAATTTTTTTTTTCAAGTTGCTGTTTAGTTATTTAATAAAGGATATCTATTAAATATTTTAACAGATAAACAAAAACCAATGAACATTCAGAAAATACAGTCCATCTTTCAAAATACAACAATGCTGTTTAATATTTATGTCAAATAAAAAACATCAACTCTTTTATATGTGAACTGGTTTTTATTATTTTGTTTTTTGCTTCTTTGATCTCAATTTTTGAATATTCTTCCGCTTTAACGGAGGCTGTCGTTGCGAAGCAACACATTCAGGACACATTGGGTATTGTCCTTCTTCTGTGTCTGGGTCTTGTGTCCCACAGTGAAAACATATTGGGGGAAATGCACCAGAGCTGTAGTAAGGGGTCTCAATTGGCGCTACACAGCCCAAATTTGATCGCACGTAAACTTTGTCTAAGAGAGCACAAATACGAGGTGCTTTGTCGGGGTTCTCAGGTTTTAATTCCTGAAGTTCGGACCCGCATGAAAACTGATAAAGTCCAATGATTTTGGTAAGCAAGGCACTTTCCTGGGCACCAAGTTTAGTAGCACTATATATGACTCTGGGTTTCTGGCAATCTATGCAAGTTACTGTTTGTTTCACTGTTTTAGCAGTCTGAGCAGATGGACTGAATGGAATTCCATGACTGCTTGCAATTGATTGTGCTCGTTTTGTTGATAAAGAAGGACAGTGTTCATCTGTAGTATTGGTTCCAAAAACCTCACTGAACTCCTTGTAGTGTCCTTCTTCTCCTAAAATAAATGTCAATCATTTAAAAATAAATAGCAATACCAAACCACTTTACAAAACTTAAAATGACATATATGATGTTTACTCTAAAATACCTGGCACTGGATCAGGAAAGTTGTATAACTGGCTAAAAATATCAATAGGCAATCTTGGGGCCAAACATATCTGACAGTCACTAGAACCACATTTCTTCACAGTAAAGAAGTAAGTCTTGGATACACAGCAGTGATCAATAAACTCTGCAAGTTTTGGGCTACAAAGTTGAACATCTGAATTAAAATTCAATAAATACAATGCTAGAACATTTTCTGGTTATTGTTTTTTGTCTTTCAGTGTAAAGAAACAAAGTGTGTACAAATGTTACTATAGAAGGGAGAAAGGAATATATGAAATATTAAATAGCAGAGTATAATAAACATGTAGTGTCAGCTAGCATGGCAGTTGAATGAAGTTATGAGTTAATGGAGCTTAATGGACAATAAAAGTTAGCAGGAAAGATACCAGTAAAAGAAACCTTTATCTTTAATATAGGTATACAGAATATGTTACAAAAGGAATCCCATCTATACTTGAAGCTACACACAGTGCAAGTACAAAATACAATGACCACCACACAAGATTAGCTGTGCCTTAGAAATAGACTGGCTATTACAACACATTAAATATAAACTCACCAAATATTTCCTGTTTTAAATAGAGCATTGGTTTTATAATATTAAATACTTGATAAAACAGTCAATACAAAATCTGAAATCATGCATAAAAATGAAATTTCCACTTTAATGTAAAAACTTTATGCCTTGTAAAAATATTAAATGTGGAGGGGTTTTTTTTATCTTGGAAAGTAAATGATTTGTAAATTTTATACATACCAATCCTTCAAACTTTGCTTCAACTCAATTTGCTTTTTTCCGACAGGTAGGTTTCCAAACTTGCTCAATTCTCCCCAAAGGTCTTCCATTTCTTCTTCTGAAGAAGCAGTGAACAACTTGAATTGTTTCTCTTTTAGGTAGAGTCGCTTGAAAAGCTGAGACAGAAGTACCTACATAAATAAAACAAATTAATTATTAAATATGTCTATTTAAATATTTTTTAATTTTAATGTCACCAGTATTTATATTTTGAAATTTCAACAACCAACCATTACCTTTACTGGTTCAATCGAGTCAACCATGTCATCACGGAATTTTGGATTTTTTGCAATGTCCCTAAGCTGCTGAAGTCCACTGGCTGATTTCAGTTTCTGCTCAGTTTCTGCTGAGGTTTCTTTCCTCATTAAACCAACAGCTTGAAGTGCTAAATTTAATATGGACATAACACGTTCTGGTGGGTTTTTCCAAGATGCCATTGGTGGTGTCCTAGCTGCTACAATCATGTCATAATTTCCACTAAGAAATAAGCAAATGATGGACAGTTGGACAGAAAGATAGGTAAGTCTGTGATCTGGACCACCATCTGTATAAAGACACAATATTGGCTTTGTCAGTTCTTCATTGGTCAAAATGTCCTTCAGCTCTGTAATATGACGCAAGGGACTGGAAGGTTCCAACGCTAAATCCTTCACACCAACATAAACTTGGCCTCTATAGAAGGACCCTTCATTCACAGATTCTGGTATATCTATCAACATTGTTACACTTGGCACAATACTGAATTTGGTGAAATCATGATCGGAGACAGCAAAGACTTGATCTGCACCAACAACAACTCTCTTTCCCCTCTCCACTGCTGCCACTGGGTGTCCTGGTTCTCCAACTTTGCAGTGGTGTTTATCATCCATAGCCACAAGAACACAAAAGTCTCTAAACTTGACTGCAAACTCTTTCAGGTACCTAAATGTCGCTGATGCATAATGGAGATCAATATGCGACTTTCGAAGCTGTCGACTTTGGACTTGAAATTTCACTTTTAGATTTCCAGTGAACTGCAGTGAGGTAACAGCTGAAGGGTTTTTTGGAGCAAACTGTAAGCGCAGCCATTGTTCGGATGGAATATGAGTATTTTCTTGGCAAATTTCCTTAACTTGACGTAGGAGATCTGGAACGGACATAGCTTGGGCCATATGTGTGAACTGGTCATGTCTGCGTTCATCAACTGCAGTTTCTACAACATTTTCTATGTACTGCTTAGCATGGTTAAAAAAAGTTTCATATCTGGAAGGTTGCCCTGTGTTATGGTGTCTAAGATCTGTAATTATATCCGGATCTTCCATTTCAAAAGCCTGTTGCACTCTTAAGTCTACTGCTTTTTCTGTTTCATTTTCTGCCAAACTGCAATCCCCTGCTAAAGACTTGTAAATGTATCTTGCATCACTTGTCTTCAAACTGCACAGTAAAGAGGCCTTACTCATAAATGCTCTTCTCATCGCACGAGTGTGATATTCTGGAAGGTCTTTGCTCAAGTTTTGTATGACGTCAGAGTTCTTTTGCATAACATCACTATCTGTTTCTGAAACACCACCTGGAATTTTCCACAGAAAATTGTGTGATCCAAGGTTATTGCCTGCACTAAATTTCAAATGAACACATTTGTAAGGTAATCCATGCTTCATATTGTCTAAAAAATATCGTCGTTCTCTTGTGTTCTGTGGTGTGTATTCATCCAAACAGATTGGCTTGTATATTTCTAGCTTTTGAACAGAATTTACAAGAGCTCTATAACGAGACGCGGCCCCAGGCTTAACAACATAGCTAGGTCGTATGACAGTTACACTCTTAGTTTCATCCATGCTTCTCACAGGAAACATAAGTTGTCTGTTCTGATTCACTTGTTCTGCTTTCTTCTTCAAATAATCAATATACTTGTGCATGCTATCTGATAATGTTTGAGTAGCAACTTTGATAGGTGCCCACATTACTTTAGAAATCCAAGGTTTCTCTAAACATGCATCCAAATGGCCTGCTAAGGAAAGCAGAGTTGATTGACTCAATTCACTTTTCTTATGTTTGTGGTTTTCAGGAACATTGTAACCCAAAAGATTTTCAAACAAAATTGGCATAGCAAAACAACGCTCCCTAAGAGTGTCAATAAATGGATCTATCGCCCAGATGCAATTTGTTAAGGCATTGATAAAATCTTTACCTTCATTCAATGTCATTGGTGTAAACCCCAAACCTGCATTTCCTAGCAAGTATAATATCTTGTTGTAGACTACTCTCTTGTTGTTTGTTATTTTCGCATCTTCAGAAAATGGTTCTGGTAGCTGCAGTTTACGAGCATTTGAAACTAAAACATCGTTGATATTTCGTGTGGGTCTTTCCTCTTTCTGATATTCTGTATTTCTGTTCTCTTCAGCAGAAAGTGCTAAATCGTCAGCAGGTTTTGTTTCCGAAAGCGAGTATCTTATGTAATGGCCAAAAATTGGAATGGTTGATGCTACTTTGTTGGTTATAATCGCGGCGTCCAAATCGTTCTTGTTTTTACCAACTGACACAGAAACGGAGGCACCCAGTAATTTTTCTGGGAAGGTCCAACTTCCTAAATCGAATTTCATCGATTTCACGCCCTCGTAGATGTCTAACAAAGAACATCCATCGGAAAAACCCTCGATGATAGTCCACGGTAGAATTAAAAGGGCTCCATGGCGAATACAAATCGAAACAGCAGACATATTGATTCGTTATAAGTCAAAAATTTCCATCGACCACATTTTCACTAGTATCGTCTATATCATCGTGACGTTTGGATCATAAAGTTTTTACACCATACGAAAATAAGCGACTTAATGATTAAGAGTACACCGGAAGCTGCGCATCATAAGCGAAAGTAAAACCATATACACGAGGAGTTTCGATGAATGAAAAAACCGAAAGCGGGAACTTTTTTTTTCCGGATAGGTCTCCGCATTATTAACTTTTTATTTTATTGAAAATGCAATAAAATTTGCAATGCGGCACCCTCAAAACGGATGCGCGCGGGCCTGAGAACCGTAATTTCAATTTTATTTAGCCTAAATGCAGTTGAATTTATCAAGCTATTGTTACCTTGATGGTGGTGTTTCTTGTGGAGTTGAGGCTCTTCTTTCTGAGCCATTCTGATACAAGGCAATGAGTAACTTCAATGTATTGCCCTATCTTCAAGTCTTTTTCACTCAGTTCTCTCCAAAGAGTTAGTTCCATCGTCTGTCCATTCTCTTCCAAGGTCAACGTTCTTATCTTAGTGTCCTTCTGGGCAACTTTTACTGTTTTAATTGCTTCATCCTGCAAAGAAAATCAATTGAAAAGTAAACTATAATGTAATGTAATGTACAATTGTTTGTAATTTCATTTGATTATGAATTATAATTTTGGATGATTTTTAACGTTATAATATCATTTTGGGTTACGTACACGGATAATTTGCCCTTGAACAGTCAGGATTTCTCTAACAGGCGATGACATTGCATCCTTCAAAGTTTTTGTTGGTGATGGTGGCATGATTATGGTAACTGCTTTTTCTTTTAAAGGTTCTGGCACTTGTACAGCTGGTCCTGCCATAATTTTCGATTGTTTGGAAAGTACAAGTCTACTTCCTTTCACAATGAAATTTCTTATTTGTAGGGTCCTTCCTTCTTTGATAGTTGGCATTTTTGCTTCGTCACTAAGAGTGACAAGCATTGCCTCAGTTCCATCAGCAACACTAAAGTTTAGGATAGAACCCTTTTCTCCATTTGCATTGGTAAAGGTGGCTGTGTGGCCAAGTTTGATGACAGTTGCTTTAACCAAAGCATTGGGATATGGAAGGGCATCTCCCGACTTCATTTTTTGCAACTCTGCCAAAGTCTTGTGCAGCATCTGAAATACATAAATAATACATGAATAGATTAAGAGTCATGAAAAATGTCTATAAATACGTAATATAATGATCATATATCCGGTAATAGATTTACATTGTTGAGTATATTAATATTGCAGAACATTAATTATATTAATAATTTAAATGACAAGTCTTGCTTGAAAGAAAATGTTATATACCAATATGTACTGTAAACAGTGTAACTAATGGTGATCTTTTTTATTTTTTTTTATTTTTTACTCATTATGCATATTTGTAAGAGGTAAGTTTTGTTTTAATTATTATGCTCTGTTTTTGACCTGAAATACAGTAACATGTATATTAAGTTTTTAAGATGGCAAATACACAACAATGGGTTTATGGTCTGAATAATATGATTCCAGAGTAGCACATGAAATTTCAGCAGAACTATTTAAGTTGGTATATATATGATCTAAACAACTTCCATAGTCAGTTGTGGAACTATGCATTATTTGTCTGATATTCAAATTTCAAGAGAGATCTTTTTGGGAGAAATAATCTATGTTTGTATCACCCATGATAAGAAAAGGTTGACTAGTATCTAATAAGTTCAAGACTGAAACCAGAAAACAACAGATATTGGTGATGGTGGCAAACTTTGGGGGACAATATATGAAAACAATTTGAACATAGTCATTGTTTTTCATTAGTGTTGCCTTAACTATTTGAATGCCACACAAAACGTCTTTTGACACATTGATCAGTGGATATTTGGAGTAAATAACTGAACCATAAAATGACCTCATTGTATGAGAGGATTCTTCTTGATCAAAACGATAAATTTGAAAACCGGGTAACAAATAATCTTCACTTTTGTCACCTGCTTTTAGTCTGCTTTCTGTAACAGCTAAAATATCGCCTGACAGAATGTTTTTTTCCGACAATAAATCACTTATGTGCAAATGCAATGACCTGCTGTTGTGATATATAATTTTCAAATCTGAGGTTACGTTTTCAAGTATAGGCAGGCAGGTCCACAATGCTGCATGATTTCTAAAACGTTCCATTTCACAAACAACATTTTCTGACACTCCAATTTTTTCTTCATTTAGAGACAATATGTGCAAATCTTGCAGTTTTCGAACTCTACTTAGACCGACATAATGAATGTGATCTAATTTCCTTTTTCCTAAATCTAGCACAACATTATTTAATGTAGAACCATGTGCTTTATGAATTGTTTTTGCACATGCTAGTCGCAGTGGAAATTGTCTTCTTGTGACATGACAGGATTTATGTCTTCCTACTGTGAACTTTTTAGTCACTTCAAGAATGGGTGTCCAATCTTTGGAGATGTCTTCAGTATACAGATTACAGTATTTTTGTCGTGCAGTAAATCCTATTACTGAGTCATCAAACAATACCCATACAATACTGCACCTGTTTGAACCCATTACTCTGTAATCTAATTTCTTCACTATGCATGGACTTCCATTGGTCAACCCATCTTGGACATTGATATTGATGCAAACTTCAGCAGGTAAATCAGTCACCAATTGCAATTCTTTACATAGTCCCATTGTTTTAGATGGATCATCAGATACTTGAAGGAGTATTGCATTTTTTATTTCAGAGGACACATCTCCAGTAACTGCATCAAGTGCGGACACAATACATTTGTCATTTAAATCTGCTTTTTCATATGCTTCACTATTGTGAAAATTCACCTTGACATTGGTTGTAAACAAGTGTGGAATTGAATTTAAATTTTGGACTTCTTCTGTGCAGAGTCTTGTCTTCAGCATGTTTATATCACTGTCATTGTGTTTTCCTTCTCTTAGTCTATTTAGTAATTCAGCAAAGTTTTTATCTTCTTTTTGCCTCATAATTTCTGTCAATTCAAAGACTCGAAATAAATCAGTCCATAAATTTGTTGCTAGTGGTCCATAACCTTCAGTGAGATTTTCAAATATCCACCCATCAAATACAGGTTTAAGCTGGAATAAATCACCAATAGCTATGATGCTTATACCTCCAAATGGAACACCTTTTGCAAAAATCTCTTGCAGCCGTAAATTAATGTAATTGAACATTTTATTTCCCACCATCGAAACTTCATCAATAAACACTATTTTCAAGCTGCGAAACTTTACTCTCATATTGTCAAGTTGCTGTACATCAAGAGGTTTGTACTTCAAATTTTGGTTTGCTGGAATGCAGAAAAGGGAATGTATAGTTTGCCCTCCTATGTTGTATGCAGCTTTACCTGTTGGTGCACATAATACCGCCTTTACCTCATCGCATTTCTCTGCTACACGTCTGGCATAATAACGAACGATTGCCTGAAAAAGGCAGGTTGTTAACAAACTTTTTCCCACACCAGCACCACCTGTTAAGAAGCAATGAACTGGTAGATCATTCGTTTTAATCTTATGAAGTATGTGGTAAAAAAATATTTTCTGATTTTGATTCAAACTTCTTGCAAGGAGTTTATATTCCTTATCACTCAGCATGTTTACTGATATATCATCAGTGTCCACTTGTTTTCTGGCTATGCCTAAATCAAAACCTAAGTCATACTCCATCTGAGCAAATTTTGGGTTAAAACAACCATGATCTCTGCACAAGTTTTCATCTTCTTGAAAGTCAATTTCTTCATTATGTTGTACTTCTGCAGCAACAATATGATCAACATTACTCAATAAATCATTCAAATTGTTTTCAACAACATCAACTATACCTCTGTCAGCTTCATAAGGCAATTTGTTCTCTTTTATTTTTTCCTGTTGCTGAAAAAAATGTGATTCAAAAGAGTTATGATTTCCAATTATATCAATTTCTTCTTTTCTCCATGGATAAAACAACATGAGTTGTTCTCGGAAATAGTTTTCTGAATCTTGTTCCTTGTTGTATCGAACATATCTGATAACTTTCTGAGTTTTCCTTAATTTCAAAATAGAACCATCTTTCATATGGTATTCTTTTTGACTATTTGAATTGTCCTCATCACTGATTGGCACATCCCTATTGTCTTCATTTGTTTCCTCATATTCATCCTCTGGTAACAACTCGTCAATATTGTTCTGTTTTCTGTCTTTAGGAGGTGGCACAACATCAAATTTTGACACAAAATCAGCTAAGCAATAGTTCTGTAGAACACCTGGCCTTCTTTTATACCGTTTTATCCAGTTGTCTGATTCAATATTTGTTGAATTTTCTGGCATTTCTTGAAGAACTTCAAGAGACTTCAATAAAAATGTGCGATTTTCTGGATCACATGTATTTATAAACACAACATTTCTACTGCTTGATCGTAATGGCATTTGCAAAAGCAAATATGCTGCTTCTTGAGCACATATTTCTACATGTGTGAGGAATTTGTTTTCAATTTGTCTTATTTGCTGCTTTAAAGATAAATTTCCCTTCCTTGCTTCTTCACACGCATCATGAAGTAAATTAGACATTCCTCCCTGTGACTTTGAAATATACGACACAATATATGCTGCACAAGCATATGCATCAAGAATGAACTGAACATCAATGTTAGCTTCCCATGACCTCAACAATACCTGATTGTATGGGTTTATTCTTATTTCTGCAACACTGCGACGCAAAAACACCTTGGGAGACTTTAAAGAAGACCGTATTGCCAAAATGTAATCTTCTTTTGTCAAATTAATCATTGTCAAAAATTCGTTAAAACTTATTGCATTGCACAATTTAGAATCATTGAGCAGTTCACATATTTTCCTGTAATTTTGCTGTACATCTGCATTCTGTTCAAATTTGTCCTCGTCCAATGGTTCTAAAATGATGGTTTCTGGCATTGGAGGCAAACGAAAATTGAAACGACAGATATTCCTTCCTGCTTTCTTGCATGTTCTAGCATGCCTTTGTGTCTGATAATTGACAAGTTCTGCAATATTTTCATTTTTGAAACAAGTGGAATGCTCATCAATAAAGTTTTCAATCTCTTCATTAGTTGACTTTCCATAGACAGGTGCATTTTCTATCCAAAGAAGCAAATGGATGTGTGGAGATCCCCTTTGCTGAAACTCAACGCGAAAAAAATGGTCAACAATTTTCCCTAATGGACTGCAGTCACCTTTCAAAATTTTGGACATAAATATCTGAAATCTATGGCTAAAATATCTTGAACAAGTTACTGGGTCTCTTTTAATGAGTTCACACTTCTCGATCCAAGTCAATTCATCAACATCTGACTCGGTTAGTTCTGCATTGTTCAAACTTTTGCTCAATATCTGAATCAAATTTTTCCATTTTGTTTCTGCAGCTGAGAAAGAACAAAACCATGTTGGAATACCAAGCTGTCTTATCATTGCAAAAACATCTCTTTTTGCACTTTCCCAATATGCTGGTGATCCTCTTAAAGTTCTTAAGACCCTATACCCTTCATTTAATTTAACAATGTTATCAAATGAACTAGGATTTAAGACATGACCAGCTGTTATTTTTTCCCCTTCGCTTTTGCACTTTCGCATTGCAAGTGTCACTTTGTCCTGAATTTGCTTTATCTGTAATTTTTTTAACTTAAAAAAAAGGTTTGGCATTGAACATGCTGCTCGACGATCTTGGGATCTTAACTCCCATTTGCAGATTGAACTATAAGTAACTGGGACCATACGGTTTTTGTTAGACATTCTTCTTTGACCACAGTATATAGTTGGGAATGCTAAATATTCTGCATCTGGATCTTGATACAAACCAAGAGGTGTCTGGTTTTCACCTGGTGCAAATGACATTGTCTTATTTAATGATCTTACATCTGCAGGATGCAGCAATGTGTCTGTATTTCCAGTAAGTCTACTTTCAAAATTGGGATCTTCTGTCCATTCGTCAACATCACCTTCATTCTGCAAAGAACTGGTCTCATTTTCCAATTTGTTTGTATTAGATGTGTTCTCATCACTTGTAGCATTTTCACTTGATTTTTCTTCAGTAGCATAAAACTCTCTCTGTTCTTCTAAAATGTCTCAGTTTTCTCTTATTGATATCCTTTCATTTCGAAACAATTCACTATTTTCTAAAAGCCACTCAAGTGCATTCATACATTTGTTTGGCCGTATAGCCTCATATAAAACATGGTGCTTAAAACTCAACTTCCTTTTTAATTTCACTTGAATTGTTTCAATTTCTGCTAATGTCCGTGGTAAAGATTTGACAGTAGTGTTGACATCTGAAGGAACATTAACAACATTCCCACGTAAACTCTTTTGTCCTCCTCTTGGTTTTTCCATCAACTGCATAAATGGAATTCTTGGACTAATGAGACGTTCTTCCATTTCAGTAATATTTAATTCGGGAGGTTTCGGGGGAAATTGTAACCCATTCACAACTGCTAAAGCTGGTATTTTACCAAGTTTTAAGTACTTCTTACAAGTATGACAAATCCATTCTGTATCTTTTACACTTTTGATACCTTGCAAACATTTATGTGTATCTAATGTATACAGAGACTGAGCCTTAGAAACACCATCTCTAAACCAAGTTTGTGTACAGCAAGAACAAACATATAATGGGCCATCCTTTACTATTTGTTTAAAATTCAATACTGTAATTTCCTCAGTTTGTTCAAGTCCTTCTCTTAAAGGGCTCACATTAGAGCAACTTGGAACATCATTTTCAATCTGGCAATTTGAAGTGCTATTTATTTCCCCAACTTCAGGTAAAGTTAAGCTATCCACATAGTTTTCAATGACAACATTTTGTGTTCCTCTTTCATTCCACACAAAGTCATTATCCATTTTTTCAGATTTCCTTTTTTTCCTTAATGAATGGTCTTGACATGTAGGATTTCTATTCTCATTATTTTCTGACCAACATCGTTTCCTTGACTGTGTTCTAATTTCTCCTAATGACAAGACACTTTCAGTGTTTACGCGTGTTACAGGTTTTCTTGGTTTGTTGGAAAGAGTCTTAAAAGAGAAGGCATTAATTTCATACTGCACATTATCCAAACTAATGCAAGACAAAGACATACACAGATGTCGTAGGAAATTGCAAAGAGCTTGAAAACAGTTGTATATTGTCATAGTACACTTTCCATCAGGGTCGCAAAGCCCGTCACTTCCTCTATTATGAGCATCAAAGACAAAAAAACTGTCACCTTTTTGTTTCAAAGCTACTGCTGCTGAATGAAAAATCAGTATACAAGCATCATGTTTTGCAAATGACATATTCAAACTGTTTTCCAATGAAAAACCAACCTCTTCTCCTACAGATTGTGCCATGTTGCCAAAATAAGTCTGTCTGACAAATGATGATATATATTTATTTCTAAATTCAATGTGATTTGGAAGTTCAGAGGCTAATAAAAATGAGTTTGATTTTATGATTAAACGATACAAAACATCTCCAGTCTCTAAAATTGAATGCAGATCATGTTTTGTGAAAGATGTGTCTTCGTAGAAATGACAAAATAATAGAAACATATAACTGTTTGTCACACATTGTTTTCCCCTTGAACTGATTGGAAAAATTTCTGCACATTGAGAATGATCTGCTTGTACAGTTAGTTGTTGTCTTTCTGAACTTAAATTTTGTTGTTCTGCCATATTTAAAAAAAATCAAAGTTATCTAAATATTCTGGCTTGAAACTATAATAAATAAACATATTTTGAAATACTAAATCAACTAAGCTTTTGAAGTCTACAGGTATCAATTAAGACATCTTCCTTCAGTTAGTATTTTACGTACAGTTCAACGAAAGTGTATATTAATTAATGTTATTAATTTTTACAGTTGTTTTACTATTTCAAAACTCAAGATGTTAATGAAATTGTCAAATCGTCATTCTAGAGATGTGTTCTGCATGAAATATATCAAGTAGTTTCTCTTATATTTGCATTTTCGACCAAACTCCCATAAAACTTTCTCAAATTCTAATGTTGGTGTATACGTACTGTCTGTAACACACACAAATCTTGTTTTTGTTCAAATAATAAACATGATAAACCTTTTAAGTTTTAATCTCAATCAATATATATATTCAATTCTTTATTTGCTCATAAAGTCTTCATGCATATTCGTTCAAATTCTCGATTTGCTTAAAGTAAGTTGCTCACATTGTTCTCAAATTATGATAATAGTGTCACATTGTGCTAAAAGTAAGTTTCTCAGTTTGTTTTCAAATTCTGAATTAGTGTCAGTTTGTGCTTAAAGTAAGTTTCAAGTTCGTCTCATTTTTCTCACTTTGTTCTCAAATCCTCAAGTTAGTGTCAGTTATTGGTCAAAGTAAGTTTCTCATTTTGTTCTCAAATTCTCAAGTTTGTCTCAATTTTCTCTATAAGCAAGTTTCTCATTTTGTTCTCAAATTCTCAAGTTTGTCTCAATTTTCTCTATAAGCAAGTTTCTCATTTTGTTCTCAAATTCATAAGTTGGTGTCAGTTTTCTCAACAAGTTCTCATATTATTCTCAAAATCTCAATTATATTTGAAATTAATGATAAAATATTAAATGAAATGTTATTGAAGTTCTCAAATATTTAACTAACAATACAAAATACAAATACTACTAGCGCGAACGAACCCGATACCAATATGGACGAAAGATAGCGTGGGTACGCTTTCTCCTAAACTCACTATAGAATACGCCCTAGACAATGATCTACTATTGACTTTCAACAGCAACGAAAATATAAAATCCTGAATAAACAAAACATTTATAATATCTGGTCTGTCTACACTTACATATAGGCTTATATCACAATAAAGACAAGAAATCTATTTAGAGGAAAATTCCAAAATGGCTGTCAGATAGATAGTCCAACAGATAGCGTGGGTAGTCTGAATCCTACTCTACATCACTATCAGACGAAGATAATAAACAATAGTAATCAACAAAGTACAAAAGAAAACAAATTATTCACCTCTGATCCGCTTCTCCTACTCCACGTGGCTTTGTTTATGTTGTTGTTTTCTTGACCTCTGCGTTGTCTTCTTTGTGAAAATATCGAATGACAGGGTATATTCTTACGCATTTTTTTGTTCATTTATTAGGAAATATAAAATACGAAGATATGTTACAAATGTTTTTAAATATCAAGATCAATAACTGAAAACAAATATTGACATGAAAATTCAACAAAACACTATGATAAACTTTGAACTACTTTTCTTCGCGCAATATTTATAAGGAAGTAATACAGCTCCGGTTGAATACCTAACCCGACTCTCTATCATGCCTTCACGTTAACTTCATGAATATTCATAAGCATTGACTTTTATACATAAAAGAATCTTTTTACGCAAACCTTTACCATTTACGAAATAACTTAGAAACGTTGTTTACCTTAAGGTTATGAAAGTTCTAATATTATATTTCTACCATTTATCAACTTCTGCTTTCACTTAATTATCACCTCCGCACATTTCTGCCGCTAGGAGTACCATCATGCATACAAATGAGCTACTCGTGCGACGATATTATACGGTGGCATAGCCACCGTCTAAAAAGAAAAAAACAATTATACATCACTTGTACATTAATACATTTTATTCATTCCAATTAAGAAAAAAGAAGATTTTATTTCTCAAGTGATACATTAAGGGTTTATTTTATAAATAAACTATGGAATACTCTGTGCCGTTATGCAATTCAGATATTTATGATGAATTAATGGTTGACACAAATAATCCTTACAATACAAATGACAAAATAATCAGCAAAGCATGGCGACGTTGTTTCATTATAGGTTGAATATACAAAGTCTATACCATCCCAAATGTTTAAATTTATTCTTTATTCTGCATTTGCCTGCAGATAGCTAACCAGAACACAACAATCTATTGTGTATGCGGTAAAAAACTGAAACAAAAATCAAAGTATGAATTACTCATACATTCTCAAAAACAATGTACATGTAAAGACAAAATGCATATAATAATAGTTTGTAATGAAAGAATGGACAGGAAAAATAAAAAAGAATTCACAGTATTAAAGATAAGGTCCAAAATAATGAATTTTAACACAAATGGGTTTCCATAGAAAAATGTTACAAACGTACGTTTAATTAATAAGGTTGACAATAGCAATAACGGCGTTCCATACTCTTTAGAGAGAATGAGATATTTACTTATAAACTGCATTTATATGAAAATACAAAACAGTTAAACACGTAAATGAGTAGCCGCGAATGTATTGAAAAAGAACAGAACACTACTTAAAGTGTGTGGCAGCATATAGACACGAAACACATGTTGGGTGGACTGAGTGTCCTTGTGTGGGTCACACAAACAAAACAGGAAGTCAACAATTAGGAAAAGTAACTCTAACTTTATATAATGAAAGGATAGCTCTAGGTACAAAAAAGAAAGATAACTGCAGAAAATACATATGAATATGATACTGAAAGAAAACTATAAAATGTATTTAGACAATAATTGAACTTAAGCAAAAAACACATTACATAATCTTATAAACATTACATTCTTTGTCTTGTCTGAAACTAATATCAGTCGTATTATCTACAAATTTGTGACCACTGAAATTGAAATGTTCCCCGACGGGCCCTTTGATTGTCGCTGTCTTTTGTTGGAGCTGTGATTGTTGATTCTTCTGCGTAAGTCACCTGTTTCTCCAACGCACTGTTTATATCATACCTTGCAACTGATGAGATAGATCCAGTTGTCTGTGCGACAGGTCGTGTTGTCTAATATTTTGTAGGTTCGATCTGTAATGGGGCTAATAAAAATGCCCCCTGTTTTTTGTTTTGCAGTGCTTGCCTAAAAGACATCTTAACAAGTTAAACAGGTTTGAACATATTTTATTGTAATATAATTACAGTGGTATTTCGCACAAGTTCTTCTATATCCCATCCCTTAGTTTATTGCATATGTGCACTTTTCACAGAGTTCCAGTGAGTTCCTTGGTGAGGAAGGGTTTAATTTCTGATTCAGCACAAATAGCATGGACACAAGAACTACACGCTAGACAACGAAGGTAGACCCTGAAACAAACATTCCATTGATTACAATAGGCCCTATTTATAATAAACGTTCGCACTCTTCATAATGAGTAGGTAGGTTAATTGTTAACTTTACGTAATTAAACAATGTATCTAATTTACACAATTATTGTATCCTTTTTTTCCATTTTTCCTATTTTATTTCACCAATGGTTTTTGTTTATGAAACTTTCAGTGTCTTTTGATTTTTATAGTGCTTCTAATGAAGCTAAAGAAGTCAAAGAAATTATTTAACATATGCAAAAAAAAAACATTTAAAAAATTGCAATCCATGTTTCTTTATATTTACAAAAAGTCAAGTTTCCTTTTATTAGTTCACAAAATACACAGACTGAGCGGTAACTTCCATAACAATAGAGAAAAAAGCATTTTCTTGATCTTATAAAAACAAATGTATTAAAACGTTAACTATTATCCCTCAACTGAATGTTATTAAAATTAAACAATCTTAGTCATTATAAAATCGACAAATTATGTGTAGGAAAACATATATCTCTTTTTTTCTGCTATGATGTGTTTTAAAGTGTCAGTTCTATGTTTTCCAGCCAGCCTGTGCCACTGTCTGATCGCCCGGCGGTTTTAATTATTTGAAACGAAAAACTTTCCCGCCTCCAAAAGTACCAACCGGTTTGGCCCGGCTAATGAAACAAATGTGTACCTGTGCAAAATACAGTATGCGCATTCCTTATTTACTTCCCATTTAAACTTCAAAAAACTTTTTTTTCTTTAGATGACCAACATCTTTAGTGTGATTTTCTCTTGAGAAATATACGAATATTCTATTTCTAAGAGTTTTTTTTGTGACAGCTGTGCCTCTCGAACTTGGAAAAAAACCCCAGAAATACTCAGTTTCCGCCCTCTAACTTTTGAAGGGATGCATATATAAAGCTGATATTTCATATGAAAGTTTTTTTTTCACAAGATACAGATCAAGTTCAAAATTAATTCCGGTCCGACGATTTTAAGAGTTATGCCTCTTAAACTAAGGAAAAAAATGGGAAATTCTTAGTTTCCGCTCTCTAACTTTTGAAGTGATGCATATGTAAAGTTGATATTTCATATAAGGTTAATTTATTAGAAAATACAGGTCAAGTTGGAACTTGGTTCTAGTTCGATGATTTTTTGACAGAGTTGTGTCTCTTAAACTTAAAAAAAAAATCAGTAATTTTCGATGATTTTGTAACTTATTCTGCAATCGAAAATAATGTTATACTAAATTTGGCATTTGAAATTTTGGTTGCTTGCGGGGGCATTCGTGGCGTTACGACACATCTAGTTTTAAAATTTTATAAAATGCTGTTTTAGTAAGTTGAAACATATCTGTAATTGATTGTGTATATGAATTTTGGCTTTAAAGGCTAACAATAGCACTACAGGCCAAATGAAAAAAATGTGTATGTTTTGACGTGAGTAGTGTTCACGTAGGCAGTGTTCACGTGAACATTTTTTAAGCATTGCATGTGTTTGTAAATTTATGCATTAAATAACTTGTACTTTATAAAAGAGTATGAAATTTTCACAGATTGTTGTTGATATATTATACTTGTATTTGCCTGTGTTTCATGTGATTTTGTAATCAGAGTATGTATATTTGTTTTTACATTTCATTGTGTAAATATTTCTTATATGATAAAGATATAAATGATATGAAATAGATTTATTAAACCAAAACAGTGTTGAGTTTTTTATTCAAAACATGAATTTAAACAAAGATAAATACCTTGGCTTCCATTTTACTGCAAATACATTAAAGATCTGCCACTCTAATAAGCCATGAAGGTCCAATTTGGCATGGTGCTCACACAAGGGCCAAGCACTGGAGACTGAAGAAACATAAATTAGTCATGGTCAAAGCTGACAACAAATAAAAGCTGCTGAATGCTTGACCACAAGACATTCTACTGAGTATTACAAGGAAGCAAGTTGCAAATTAGAAAATGAAGGGGCAGAGTAAGAGTGCATAAATCAAAGCCAAGGAATGCCGACGTAGTGGTCCTGGCCATAGGGGATGGGGTAAAAAGAGGCAGCCCTCCAAGTATTTGCGAGGGCAAACAAGAACACAGATCAGCAAGACAGGAAAATGCATTCTGAAGGATGTGGCCTCAGCCATAGAGAGCGCAGGACCCATCATGCTACTCCGCCCGAGAACTGCATGCACAGTACCTGAGAAGGTCAAACAGGAGCAGAACTCCTACCGAATGCTTCATATGGGGAAGACGCGCGAGATGTTCAATGCTGCCTACCAGCAGCACAAACTACAAAGTCCTGAATATCCAACCTACTTGGAGTTTGACGTTGAAGCTGAACGACAAAAGGGAGTTTGTTGGAAAGAGACCCTTAAATGACTACTGCAATGTCGGTGAAAACAAAATGAGCTGTACGAAGAAATGCAGACAGACAGCCGGGGTCCAAAGACTGCTAAACTTAACATAAGCATATGGGTAGGCTAAATGGACAATCCGATAATGGGGACCACCCTACAAGAACTGTTCCTGGTCCTCAACTATCCAGCCCCATCATACACTGGATTGCAAAGCAATGAGAGTAAGTTCGGGCCCAGTATGGTGGAAATTGTTACAGAAGATATGGAACGTGAAAAAACGTACGTAAAGGACACTCTGGAAAACCGCGGATACCCACGCCTCACTCCCATACCAATTGAAGTTGACGGCCGCTAATAACAACCCACTGTAGTGGTCTCTGGACAGGAATCTATTCCAGCCTGCAACACAGAGTACTTGCACCATAAGCAAGAATCTTACCAGCGAGGTGTCGCTGCAAAAACAAGCTCTGTCGTTAGCGTACAAAGGGGGCAAGTGCCCAGAGCATTAAGGAAAATGCTCAGCATCCTTAACCATGGATGCACCCATTGGCTGTGAACACCTCGCCACTGAGAAATCTGTAATGTGTTCCTAACAGACAGAGAACCCACCCTCATCAGCCATATGACTACAGATGGAGACAGTGCCGCATTTCGCGGTGTGTATAAAGCAATGAGGGAATATGGACAAACCGCGGAGGCCCCGAGAGACACCCGGCACCTTGTCCAGTCCCAGAGGAAGGCAGCGGACAATGCAAAATTGAGGACCGCCAGAGAGACAAGCCACAAAAAGAAAATTTTCAGGGGACCCAATGAAGAGGTGCACAGCTGAGTATGATATAACACAGATAAAATACTGTAAGGACTCGGAAAAGCTGATCCACACCCTAAGCTTTGCAACAGATGCCATAGTTGAGTGCTACTCGGGCCTCAGAACATGCACTGAACACACACTTGAGTGCAGCGGCCTACCTACAGACTGCTGGCCAAAGGAGTATCTACCGCCAAACTCAAGGACCCTTAACCCCACCCAGGAGGATGAAGAGCCTCGTGGATTTCAGGTTCAACAGGAGTACCATCACCAATACCCGATACGGAACAAATACTCAGAAGTCCGAGGCCCTTCATAAAGGATACTCTAAATCTAATCCAAATAATGTGACCTGTGCTGTCAACTTCGAGCCCCAAAATATATTCCGCCATCCACCGGATGAACCATGGTCCCGGCAAATCCACCGTCTTGAAGTGTGCTGCACTTGGTACTCCCCTACCTGAAGATACACGGGTGATAAGATAACTACAAAAAAACAGGAGATACAATATATTTAACGGACAAGAGGAGGAAATAATCATCTGCGTACCGCACACAAAGACGGGCCTTTGTCAAGGAGAAATTCGAGATCTACTTCCAAAAAAAAAACTGGTACCGAGGCCGGATATTCCAAGGAAATGGGTGATCCCACCATACCAAAGAGTGTCACCAAGAACAAAAGTAAACACTCGTATAACAAGCAACAAAAGTGACTTACCTCTACCGCTCAAAAAGACAATCAGGATAGCCGGCGTGTTTTAAACAAACTTTCAGAACTAAATTCTTTCACAGCTGTCTCTCACTACTGACACGTGCTTCTTCAAGACTAAGTGCAATGGATTTATGCAAAGTGAATTGTGACATGTGCGACATCTGTTTATCATGTGGAATATGTAATGTATTTGTGTGCAACATGTACATAAATATGTGTGCCAGGAAAACTGTTCTTGTGTTGTCAGGTAATGTAATTTTGACCCTGCCATATTTTGGCCCCTGTTTATTCCCCCTCCTCCGACTATTTGTTGAAAAACTATTATCAAAAAAAATCACACCCCAAACTATTCACTCTACCCCTATCAACGTTTTCTAATAAAACTGATTTCACTCTCCATTCAGTATGAATGAAATGATGTGGAGACTCTTGATCCTTACGTGTTTGTAACATACCTCACTAACCGGTATAAAATAGAATAGCAGTAGGAAGTAAAAAGAGATAAAGCTATAAAAGATTTGTTCATCGAAGCTTAAATATGATTGGCTAACATGTTAATGTTCATTTAGTATTAAAAAATGACCCTGTACGAGATTGCATAGCGTAATGTAGAGAGGTGGTTTTACAAGACTAATTTTAATTACAATATAGTTTAGTTGAACTTATATATACAGCTCCGGATTAAACTAAGACTTAACTCCTCTTTATAAAATAATCTTGTCATAGTAATTATTTGGCTATACCTTGAATTATTTGGGCATGTCTTAGGTTGTCTAACTTCATCAAGATATTTTGTGCAATGTATGGCTACAAACACATGAAAGGCCTCGTCCAGAGGGAAAGACTCTTGATATACACATTGTCATATGCCTTAGCAACACTAATTGCCCGTCTTTTTCAACAGAATATTTGATTAAGGAATGAGTGTGGCAAGTTTAATGTCCTCATTTGCATAAATCTTTGCTTTGATCTTAGCCTCAATCCCTACCCAGTTAGCACAACATCGTTATTAAAACGTTATGTAAACGTTTTCAAAATGATACAAAAACGTAATCTAAAGCGTTAAAATTACGAGAATTTGTATGGGTTTTTTAACGCTATAATAACGTTATTTAAAATGGTGTTTTTATAACATTAACATTACATAAATATTAACATTCTGAATTACATTTTTAAAACGTTGAAAAAACATTCCTGAAAATGTTGTGCTAAGGTAATTTTGTATGTTTTTTTTAACGCTATATAACATTATTTAAAATGTCTTTTTTTTTTTTTTAAATAAAATTAACATTATATAAATATTAACATTTTGAATAATGTCTTTAAAACGTTGACAAAACATTCTTCAAAATGTTATGCTAAGGTAATTTTGTATGTTTTTTTTTAACGCTATTGTAACATTTTTAAAAATCTTTATATACTGTTCTGACTAAATATAACAAGAATTTTATTAGAAGACCAATAAATGTAATTTAATTGACATTTTCCAATTATTATGGTTATTATTATTAAACATTTATAGAGTGCCCTTTCCATTTAACTCTAAGGCGCTGTCTAAACATATTATGTAAAACAAATAAAATTTTAAAATTTACAGCGGTCATAATATGGAATAATGAGATAAATATATTAAAATGTTAGTGAATATAATATTAATAAAAGTACTATTTAAGGATAAACAGGATAAATATTTAAAATCCAGTATCCATAATTAAATAAAAATATCAAATACAGTGTCTAGCTTTTAACAGGTCTTAAAAATTCCTATCACTCAAGAAGAGAGTTACATAAGGTAGACACAGCTTTGTTGAGTCGTCTATTCCCATATGAATGTGTGGTATTCAATTTGTTTTATTGGCCGGGTGTGTTATACATGTAGGACTGACGTTATCCCAAAAATAAGCAACCAATGCCCAAATGTCACAGTCCTTTTGACGAAACAACTAAAATATTTGATGATTCAGAGTGAAGGCTACGCGAAGGTATGTATGGCTAAATTAGTTCGCTAATGATGGAGCTTGTCCATGGAGTGCTGTGATAATAAGTTTCATCTGAATCTGTTGAAAATTCATCGGCTTATGGTCTTCTGTTTCCTTTTTCTGAAACAAATACATACGAACTCATTATTAAGGATTTTCTTTGCCTAGAAAATTACATATGAATGAACATTCCTAAACATATTAGATAAACAATGGCACAGTTTCGGTGTGAGGTACTATGCTGAGGATAGAGACCGAATGATTTCGGAGGGAACCTGTAACTGAGCGTACATGCAAATTCTGTAACCTTTACGAAATAGAGGATCAATTCCACTTTCTTCTAAAATGTACTCTGTATATATTAACAATCTCAGAACTGAACTTTATCAATTAGTATTTGTTTTACAACACTTCTTATTCAACTCATGACAACCTTTTTCAAACTCTCATTTGTAATTTTCAAAGACAAATTTTGTATACTCATTGTAGTCATACTCTTGGTACATCAATTACTGCTATAATGACGACAAACATGAGTTATATAAGTACATGTGAATGTACATACCTTCAGTTAAATCGTTGGTTTGGTTAGAGGCAAATTACAAAACATCCTGACCCAGAACCTCTTATTTATGGTCTCAAAGGGTATAGTTTTCTTTAAGAGCTGATTAATAAGAAAAATGAAGTAATTAGTAATCTATCCAATGAATATTTAAAATGTTAAGAATGAACATGTAAGCATCAAATACTGTAGTTTCATCAGTATGTCCTGAACAACAATTATATACTGGTAATTTTTGTGAATTTCATTGTTGAGTTGATCGAAATTAAATATATATTAAAGAGCAATACAGGTATCTTATTCAATTGTATTGAAAGAATGACTGACTGAATTCAAATACCCATGAAACTATAAATTTTAGCAAATTCGCAAAAAGTGATGAACAAGAATATTGATGAAGCTGCAGTTGTCAGTGATGGTTTAATTTCGAAACATATTGCATGTGACATACACAGGAGGATGTCAATGAAAGCATGTTTCCCTTTTGTTTTTCAGTGACAATTAACTTGCTCATATAGATGTTGGTCATAATGGACTCATTATCATTTACCCTGGTTGAAGAGAAGCCAAGGCAATAATCTGAAACAACATTTTACAAACATGGAATTCATAAATTGATACAAAAATGGTGACAAACATAAAATCTAATTATTAGTAATTTATTTAGGTAATATCAATTCTCTCAAGAGGGTAATACATTTACAAAACATAAATATACCCCCCGCAAACAAAGTTTTGGGGGGTATATATGAATCACCCTATCCGTCCGTCCGTCCGTTTGTCTGTCCGTCCGTTCTCACGAAATAATGGTTAAGTGACAGTTTTTGTGCCCATTTAAAGTTTATGTGACTCTTTTGTTTTATGTGACTGTCACATACAAATTTGAATATTTTTAGCAGAAATGAGTGTTATGTGACTTAAAAAATCATTCTAAAGGAGTGTCACATAAAAAAATACGGACGATATTGTCCGTTATAGGGACGTCCGTCAAAGAGTTTTGAGAGTTACCTCCCGTACCCCATGCATCATGTTTCGCGCCATTTTACCCGATCATTTCCGGAAACAACCGAACCTGATTGCCGAAATCTGTCTGCGCAGGCGCTGTGGTGCATATCCGGAAATTTGCTCGGCATGAGAAAATGGCAGAGTTTCAGTTGGGGTAAGTAATGTGACATTTTTGCGATTTCTTAATTCGTATGGCACAGCTGAACATTATTTATGATATTTTTAGTAAAACTTTGAACATCATTAGAATCGAGGGCCTCAGTGGGTTCGTAGTACATTTTTAACAATCCATCAAATGTGCAGGGCTCGTTATCTGAGTCATTTTTTGTGGTCATTCGTGCATTAACAACCAGCAAATTCTGGTGATATGAAGTGAATACATGAAATGTTAGTGTTGCACTTTCCAAAATTTATTTTCAATAAACGTTATGAAAGCACAAGTTATTAGAGACCTATAGCCAGTGCCACATATATATGGACATGAATTTAAAATTTAAGACGCATTTAAAAAAGTCACTTAATATATGTGACGAGAGTCACATACACATGTCAGGATGAGACATGTGACAGGAAGCAAAGTTGTAGTTTTTTTTCAAAATGGAGCAATGGTTCCAAATTCTGATATCTATTGTACTTTTATCTATTTTTGTGGTACTTGCAACAGGAATTGCATTGCTTTTTGTGATGTTCAGGCGTTGGTCATTGCTTTTTAATTTGTGGAATAGAGATCTCCAGTAAATGACATGCAGTTGTATGAGGTATACATTGACGGTAATGAATACTTTTGTCAGTTAAGATTTATTATGGCAATTATACTGGAATTGAATCTACACTGCCAACTGCTAACAAAGATAAAAAATGCCTCTACAAGATTTGGTTTTGGAACATTTTCACTAGAAGAGGCAGAAATGATAACATGTTTACTTATTAGACTGAAAGTTCCGTTTGAATGTGAATAGGTAAGTATAATCGATTGCAATGCCTACATTATGAATATGATACACTGAAAATCTCATTTTATTAATCACTTGATCTAAACATTATTTTGAACTTACAAGTGTAGTTAAAAAATGAAGGGTTAAGTAGTAGATAGAAAGCATTGACAGGAACTAGTCACATAGTTAGACCTAAAAAAAAATTACGTTTGTTTCCTGTAACCCGACCGACCCATTCAAATTTGCCCCGGGTGGATTTTTTTTTCCTGCCAAATCTGTGTTTGCTGTTTGGTTTGATCAATCAGCTGATTCCAAAACATATTAATTGTAGCTTTATTTGAGATATAAAATATGTCAACCTAGTCAATATTTACCTTAAATATAAAGAGTAATCATTATTGTAACAACAATTTCCACCCACAGCTTTTTGAAGATCATTTTCTGTCGCTAGGCAGCCATGTTGGGTGTCTACTGTAAACATAACACCTGGTTAAGTCCGGGGATGTTTGACCCAATATCCATAAGCAAAAAAAAAAATTCCCGACCAATCGGCCCTTGATTTTTATGCCCCTGGATCGAAAGATCCCTGGGGTATATTGTTTTTGTCCTGTCTGTCTGTCTCTCTCTTATCAACTATAACCTAGCCCATAACTATTGCGCTGTCAAGGGTATGGCTTTAATATTTGACATGAATGTTCATTATGACAAGACCTTTCCATTGGTACAGAAATTTTTGATCATGTGACCTCAACTGTGACCTTTGACCTACATTTGAAAAACTTTAACATTGGCCATAACTATTGCAATGTAGTCTACGTCCCACTCCAGAATTGTGTTACCATTGGGGGATAGTGTTTCACAAACACATCTTGTTTGGGAATGTTACAGGAAACAAACATAATTTTTTTTTTTAGGCCTTATATGGACAGATCCTTAGACATTGTATATTTATGTAGGTTAAGTACTAGATAGAAAGCATTGACAGGATTAAATCACATAGTTATATGGACAGATGTCACATAAATATCCTTAGACTTGTATATTTATGTAGGGTTAAGTAGTAGATAGAAAACATTGACAAGATTAAGTCACATAGTTATATGGACAGATGTCACATAAAATATCCTTAGACATTGTATATTTATGTAGAGTTAAGTAGTAGATAGAAAACATTGACAAGATTAAGTCACATAGTTATATGGACAGATGTCACATAAAATATCCTTAGACAATGTATATGTAGGGTTAAGTTATAGTCACATAACACCTTGACAGAAATCACATAATATCCCCTTAACCATGTGACAGGAAGGTCTTGGGCAGCCATGTTGACCAGAGTCAGCTGAAGTGAAAACATGGATGACGAACTTCCCGTTGGATTTTTAGCATTTGATTCAGATTTGGAATTTTCACAAGCTTGTTCTTTCTCCTCAGATTTTTCCCTTGATGTTCTAGAGCTTTTTATTAATGGAAAAAATTTTCTGTGCTTTTTCTCTGCAGCTGAATTCACTGCATGTACATTTTTTTGTCATCTATTGGGATTTCACTTTTCAAAATATGTACTTGAATAAATTTTAATGCCATTATTCCACATCCATTCAATGAGGACACATTGGTGAAATACAAAAAGGTAGGGCCATGGCCACATTATTTTACGTCATCACTCTCACACAAAACCCATTGTGATGTCATAAGGGGGGGATATCAAGACAATATTCAATGAGGAATATCCATGGGATATAGGGGTAAACATGGGATAAAGAGATCTATGAATTGCTCCTGTGCAGCATGGACAAGAATCCCTAAGATATTAGGGGTGAAACGATACGCCTCCTTCAAGATACGATACGAATCAGAAAATTTTTCTAGGTTTGGTTTTTTTCTATACAATACATTTTGATAGAAGGAAACAAATTCAACGTTGTTTTATGTATTGTATCACTGAATCCAGTCACTTAATCTACTTGCAAATTAACTAGAAGAAGTAAATTAGAATGAATTGACTGTTTAAGATTATTTTACATAGTATCAGTCCTCAAAAAATTACCTTTTAAAATATTTTTTATGTTGAGTAGCGTGTTTTACCTATGCCAAACCCGACTGAATAACGATCGATCCTGACCGAAAAATGAACTGAACCAAAAATGGAGATTTTGCACCGTGTATCAAACTGAGAAAAAATACCACGGTGAACCGTTTCACCCCTATAAGATATGTGACAATGTCTTGTTGAAACAAAATTAAAAAATAAAGAAGTTAATAATAGATAGTTTTCAGTAGACCCAAATTAACAAGAGTTATTTCCCTTCGGCTGCCATATTGTGGGTCAACATTCTCATATTCCTTCATAATTCAACCAACTTTTAACTTTTTATACTGGCTATTGTGGGCTGGAAAGCATTGTTTTTCTGACAATTATACATTTGTTGGAGCCTCCATTATTTCATAATGTTTATTCCATAACGATTTTTCCCCAAATATTTCTGCTTCACCTTCTTATATTTGGTAGGACAAAGAAGGAAAATTACCTGGTTGACCCACAAGATGGCGGCCGACGGGAAATAACTCTTGTTAATATGGGTCTACTGAAAACTATTATTTTTGTTTGCAGGAAACTGATCACTTTATGTTTATAATGAATACTCGATCTCGGCTAATCAATACAACAGTGACAAAATCTAATTGGAAGGAGCCTGATGGGATACGAAGAAGGTCAAGGTCACAAAACTCCATTCGATCCATAACATCGTTGAATTCTGTTTTGGATCATAACAGTTGTGAATATCCAGACATCAGTGAAAATGCTTATGAGAGAGGAGAACATAGTAGAAATATGGAAGATGAGAAGACAGTTCGGCAGGTTCGCAGACCAGCCAGAAACACAACCACCTACAAGGAGTGGGGAGCTGCAAAGAGCCAGGAGAGAATAAGTGTGCAACAGAAAAATCGGATAACAGCTTTTCAAGAAGTCGGGTATGCTGATCTTTTGTATATCTTGGTATTGTGAAATAATGCACCTAAATAAAGGAAGAAAAATGGTGACCACGATGGTCAGTACCTCAACTTATAAATGACATAAATATTAATTCTGTTAAGGCACACCCATTATTTTGAGATAGGTTTATTTTAAAAAATCAGACAATTATTGACATTAATGGTGATAAGTACTTTAAATTTGCAGTTGAACTGAGCCACATCAAGGATATTCACACTAGAAAGGAGTCAACATTTGATCTTGAAAATCTACATAAAATCAATTTATTTTTCTCAAAAATATACAAGCTTCTTGAGAATTAATTGTATTTAAACTGTCAAAATCTTCAAAACTGTTTAATCTCTCGTTGGTCGTAAAATTCATGTTTTCGATTTTAGGTATGAAGAAGTGCCACTGACTTACTAGAACGACTTAGGTCATACAACTGCATGTGTTAATTATTATTATAAATGTGTTTTTACAGAATGAAGAGAGTTCAGTTTTGCTGGGCCAGGCTACCAGGTTTACCAAAAACAATGATGTGGCCAGTGCGCCGGGAACCTGGTAGCACCATGGACTCTGAAATACAAGCATATTGTAAAGCAGATAATGCTATGTAAGTACTACCATACATGTTCATAACCATATAAGTAAAAATTATATATTCCGATGCTGATCTACACATACTCATTTTTTTCTTACTACATTTTTATATTTATATCTAGATTTACAGTAAAAACATCCGACACAGATGAATTGCTCACAGAGCATTGGGCAGATATAGGACTAAGTAATATTTTGTATCATTTTGCATGGGTTAAAGATTTTTTAGTTTTTTTTTTTGTTGTTGGCTCAAAAGGCTTAATTAAGCTTTTCTGATTGATGTTTGTCTGTCTGTCATCTGTCAGCTTTTTTTTCCCCTTCAATTTTTCATTTATCCCGGTACATTTTTTCCAGAATCACTGAGTTAATTTCAAGCAAGATTGGCACAAAGCATTTTTACTAGGAGGTATTCTAATAAATGGTTCTCTTCTTTTTTGGTGTTGGGTAGATAATTCAAAAATTGGATTGCAAATCTATGCCAAGCTTGCTTTTTTTCCCTTCCAATTATTTCCATCATATGATATAGTATTTTATTCGTTATTCTATAACCAATTTTGAATTTGCCAATAATGAAATTGATGAATCTCAGCTTGAGTACTTTTGTGTTGGGTCATTGAAAAATCTTTCTCTGTAGGACTATTGTGGCAGAAATAATCACACTAATATGGAAGCCTCATGATACACTGTAGGCTCTTATTTATTCTAACTATGGCATTGATGCCAAAGGGTAGTAGAATTCTACAATTTTTACAAGGAAATTTATTTTCAAAAATCTTTTAAGAGTTTTTGATCCAAAAATTTTGAAACTAATATGTAAGCATCATCATGTGGTGTAAATTCAACTTAGTTCAAATTTTGATTCCCCAAAATATTACTTGTACTATTATTAGTAAAAAAAGAATCGGTTAAAATCTTGAGAAGTAAACACCTATAAGTGGTGAAATTATTATGTAAAGTATCCTCAGTAGTATCCCATTCAAAAGAAATTTTTAGGTCACCTGAGTCACTCAGGTAACCTTTTTCTATCTGTTTTGTCCGTTGTCGTCCATCGGTTGTCGGATGTAAACTTTTTAAAATATATTTTTCAGCTTTTTCTCATAAACTGTTTTACCACTTTCAACCAATTTTGGTATAGAGCAAATAGGGGCAAAGGGGAACACAAATTTTGAATTTCATGGTCCTTGCCCTAGGGCATTAGGGTGGGGCCAAACTATCAAAATACAATTTTCTTCAATTTTTTTTTTTTTACTTCAGGACATCAAAGAGTCAAATATTTACATGATTATAACAAGCAGTGTCGAGTCTTTTATCAAAATTGTGAAATTTCTGGCCCCACGGTCCGGGGTTCTGGAGTTATTGCTCTATTGAGTAAAAATGTATAATTTTTTCGAAAATCTTCTCTTACCCTTTATATTTAGCAGAAAAAAGTAAGTGCATGATTATGAGCAATGAACCTTGCTAATGAGTAAGGGGTGCCTTTTCAAACATTGTGAAAATCATGGCCTATTGATCAGGGGTCTGGTGTTATGGTGGGCTCTATTGATTATGTAGTGAAAATGCATTATTTCTTTGAAAAATTTAGGTCTCTGCTCCTGGGTATTAAGCATCAGGGATAGACATTAACTTTCAGATTCACTTGCCCTTCGGCACTTTGACTTGTCCGAATGCAAAACTTGGTTGCCCAAAATTAGGATGGAACTTAAGACGAAAATTATTAATTACTGCAAACATTATGAAAAGAAAAAATGTGACGAAATACACTACTGTCAATTTGGCAAGTTGAGCTACCGGGTACCTGAAAAAAATTCAATCCTGCATTTGTACATAAATGTATACAGCTGTACTTGTAAAATTAACCTGTTAACACACACTGCCATGCAGCAATAATCCTCCGTTTCCTTTAAAAAAAAATCATATTTTTGAAAATTATTTGCGTTAGGATCATTTTGTGATTCGTGATTTTTAGCGATAACTGTGAAGCAACGCTTAAGGCCAAAGTTATTTTATCTTTAGGTTTACGGATTTTTTCAACCAAAATGTCCGTTGGGTGGCGAAAAAATAAAAATAAAAATAATTTAAAACTTCTTTCAAACGGAACATCGCTGATTAAAAAAAAACCCAAAAAACACCACGACCCTCTTTTGAATTAGTAAAAATTAGAAAACATTTCCTGAAATTTGAAAAATTATTTGTAGTAAAATGAGAATCAAATTAAAGGAACTACAAATGATTTTACTGAAGGTTTACTACAGATCTTATTTGAAATCTTTAAAAAAAAATCTCTTTTAAAAAATTAAAGATGTTGATCAGAGAATATTGGGAACATGATATATATTTTTTTTTACAAAAAAAAAAAAATAAATAAATAAAAAAAATAAATAATAAAAACAAATAATTTACTTTGATTTAGATTCATAATCTTGTAAACTGTATTATATTAATTATGAAGACGAAGTCACAGATTATCTTTAAATCTTTAAGTGAAACCCTACACTGTTGCCTATTTCCTTTTATTAGCATGACCTTTTAGCTACATGTATACCAATGGCGGTCGAAGTAAAATGTCAACAAGGCATGTATCTGGGACCTATAACCATGAAAACGATCTATTTATCTGGTTATATTGATTTTTACATTGTTTCATACACTTATCAAAAAATTTAGCATGTGTCTGGGTTTGGGAAATAAAATTCAAGTTAAAAAAAACGTACATAGTCTTTGTGTGCAATTTCTACAATTTTTGTTCAGTTTCAACATATTGATTCCTTACTTTTGAATTGGAAGAAAAATATTACCAATGGGAAAAAATAGTGAAGTTATGTCATTGAAACAGCTGATATTTGGTGGTTATTTTTATTTCCATAAAAATCATACAAGATTACGTTTTTAACAGGATCACTCTTTGGGGAAAAGAAATATTGCATCTCCCATAGTTTGTTCTTCTATCATTCTCCTTGAAAAGTTTCTGGACAACACGTTATCTCCAAGACATTTTAACTGCACTTCATAAAATATAGACATGCTTGCCGCCATGTTTCTAGTCACTGAAACGTTTGAAAGAATGAGACGTTTTATTACATGTTTGGGACTCAGACGCATTATAAATATTAAAACCCTGATGATCAGGCATGAATTTTCCGGAAATTATCGAAAGTGGTGATAAAATCCATTATTTTTATTTTCTATACCTTGAAAAAATCGGGTCGGCGGATCCGTAAACCGAAAGATAAAAAAACTGTGGCCTAAGGAAGATAGTTGCTACGAAACATACATCTTACCTTGATCAGGATACAACGTGTTACACTGTACTTATATTCTGTGCGTGAATAATCTAATTTCCCAATAAGAAGTTAACAAAATTTTGTTAGACGTAGAGCATATTTCCTATGAAGGAACGGTATAATCCAGAAACGCTTCCAAGGAATTTCGAATGCAAAACATTGTCAGTTCAGGTGCATGGCGGAAATCAAGTGTTCAATTTATTGTTTTATTTATAAATTAATGTAAACTAAATAAATATGTACATTTGTATGAGAAAAGTTCACTTGCCCAATCGGACAAGTATGTCGACAATTTCACTTGCCCGAACTGAGAATTTACTTGTCCCGGGCAATCGGACAACCGTTAATGTCCATCCCTAAGAATGCATAATCTTCATGGTTATGATGAGCTTGAATGCCTCTTAAAAAATCTGTTAAATTCATGTCCCCTGGATCAGAAGTTTTGGTGTTAGTGAGGGGCTCTATTAATTGTATACTTAAAAAATGCATTATTTTCTTGAAAATCTCCTCTGCTCAGGGTTTTATTATACTCAGGTGATCGTTAGGCCCTTCAGCTCTAGTAAAGGATGATTCTCAAGAGTAACAAGGCCACAAAGATAGATTAGTATGTATGCATCCTCATATCCTTAATTAACTGATCCTTTCTGGTTCAGGGTCCTGTACCCTTTTGATTGGTAATTTTACATTAAAAAAGATGGTAAAATGGGAAAGTGTTGATGATTTGTATTTATACTATACTGAAAAATAAAGACAGATGATAGATTATCCTCTATTCACATCTTTATGAACTATTATAATCTGAAGATTCAGATTCTGATAGAAAGCACTAAAAAAATTATACTGCTTGTCATTTGGGAATGCAAGGAATATTAAGCGCTGACTGATACAGATTCAAATCTTGATCTCGAAGGTGTGGATGGGGTAGGAAAGGGAAACATTTTGGCCAGTAGGCCTTTTGTTTGATTTTCAGTTTGATTTTGAAGTTCAGTTTGCAAACCTGTTTACTAGCAAATATTTTCCGTATTATGCACAAGTTTTTGATTGAAAGTACTTTTTATAGATTTTGTTTGATATGGCTACATAAATCTGAATTTCTGGTTCTCAGGCCAATTTTCTTCAAAATAGACGAGGGAGGTATTTTTTTCATACCCGAATTTTCTATAAAATAATGATAACAATTCTTTGCTCATAAATATACTCTCTTTAAGTCTATTAAACTAAATATACCTAACATATAACCAATTATAATTGATGAGTTAAAGAATTGGCTTCATAGTGATTTTTCTTTGGGTAGATTTAAATTGAATGTAATTACAAAATTTAAATTCATATTGATAATTATTGATTTTTAAAAAAAAAAAAAAGAAGAAGAAAAAAAAGGGTAGAAGTATAAGTAGTTAATCATAAGCGTATCAACCCCCCCCCCCCTTCCTCCCTTAATTTGTAAAACTTCTCCCTAATTTGCTTTGAGATAGAAATGAAGGCTTCATAAATTTTAGGCTTAGTAAACCTTGACTAGACCTAGATTTATTTCTTTTTCATTACGTTCAGTAGATATTAAATCTCAAACCCCTACCTCATTAAAAAAAAATTTGCAAAACCCAAACACACACGAACACACATTTTTTTTTTTTTTTTTGCCTTGTACTGTAACATGAGTGAGATCCTAGTTTAGCCCAAAAAAAAATTCCCTACCTACTTACCCTTTATTTTTGGGAATTTTACATGAAAGAAACTTTTTTTTTGGCCTTTTCACCAATTGATACTTGAAATTTCAGTTTTGCAAGCAGAGATTTTTTTTTCAGCTCAGCTGAGCTAAAGGCTCAAGGAATTTTTTTTTTTTTCTGATCAAAATTTGTCCATTGTCTGTCATTGGCCTAGTTAACTTTTTACAATCTCATCCAGGGGTTTTCCTGGGTTGTTTTTGGGTCCGGTTACCGGAATTTTTTCAATCAAGGTTGTAGAAAAGAATTTCAAGAAAAAATCCAATTCTTTCTTGTCCTCGTCCAGCACAAAAGACGGGCCAACTTCCTCCGTAAATTCAGTCACGTTTGGTTTGTGCAACTGTCTTGACCAGGTCGCGTCGTCTATTTCCTCCTCTGACTCTTCTTCCGAAGATGAATCCTCAAAATCAGATAGAGAAATATCACTACCGATACTTCTTCTCTCTACTGCTTCAATATCTGCTTCTATAAATCCCTCAAATTCATCAGAATCGCTGTCCGATAGAAATATGTCGAGTATGTTTTCTGCCATTTTGAACTGCTTCAAAACTATAAACAATGCGCTGGGAATCTCCTTTCTATATATTGATAACACTGCCTAATATGGAAACATTACATATCAATTTACAGATTAGCCTTTCCTTAAACTGATTTTCATTGGTTCTGTGATGGGGTCCTCCCTCAAACTAACCAATCAGACTTACCGTAACATATGTAAAAATGCGGATATTTCAGTCAGTACGAATGCGCAGGTATTTGTTTACAGCGGTTATATCCGCCAATGCGGATTAGCGTGTAGTAAAATCTGACGGGTTTATCCGTCACTGCAAACATAAGCAAGATAAAATAAGCTGATATATCCGTCAGTGGTAGGTAAAAAGTTAAACTTTTTCTTTATATCAGTCATGAATGGAATAAAACTAAATAATATTTTTGCTGGAATTTTTCCTTATCCAATTAAAAAATATTATGTCCACTTAAACTTTTTTTTTACATCAGTCATGAAATTATAGGAATAAAACTAAACAATTTTTTTCTGCAATTTTTTTTTTTATCCAATAATTTTTTTTACTGTCTTTATATCTGTCTAAGTTGTTCACTCTGTTGTAACACAGACATTTTTTACCCCATTCATTTTTATTTATTGTCAATGCGGAAAAAAATAAGGAAATATGTCCTTTTTAAAATTTTCCTATTTTGAACAGATTTCGCGTCAATTTTCCCAATTCTTTGGACTCTGGACCCAGTTTAAAAATGGTAGGAAAACCCCTGTCATTTCCTTCTCCAGAACCACTGGGCTATTTTCAACCAAACTGAATATAGAGTATCCTTGGCTCAAGGGGATTCAAGTTTGTTCAAATGAAGGGCCACACCCTCTTCCAAGGGGAGATAATCAAGAAAAGCAAAATTGGGTGGGGTCACTGACACAGTGTTGATTCAAGTTTGTTCAAATCTTGACCCCCAGGGGTAACGTGGGGCTACTTTAAGTGATCAGAGTTTTGTTTGGATATGAACAGGAAATATCTGTTTGAGAACAGCAAAGCCGTGAGCAGTCATATTTATATGGAAGAATCCTGAGGTAGTGTAGATTCAAGTTCAATTCATGACCCCATGGGGTGGGGTCATGATGGGCAATCATAAATATACACAAAAAGACAAGAAAAATCTTTCTCAAAACCATGTTAATTCATATTTACTTAGATTCATCCTTAGGAAGTGTTAGTGGTGTTCCAATCAACGATTATAATTGAAAATCAGTCGATTGCTGACGTAATCCAAGCAATCGATTGCATTTTTAAAATTCTGATTAATCGGTTTATTATTTTATTTTACAAGCATAATAGTTTTTAACCCTTATTTTCCAACCACAGCTATTGCTTTTGACTTTTTTGTGTAAGTTAAAGGTGCAGATAAATAAACTCTTGTATTTCTACCCGTATAACAAAGCATGTTTCTGGGCTTGGGCGTACTTTTGGTTCTATAAAATGAACAAAGGACCAGTTGGATCACCACAGAAAGTCATCATTTACCCATTCTTATGATTTATTTGTTAAAATTGATGTACTTTTTACATGTCCGATTATAATCAATAATTAGTCAGTTAGAGTAACCCAATCATCGATTATGAAATTCTTACCGATTCCCATCACTAGGAAATGTATATTCAAGTTTGTTCAAATCATGCCCCTTGGAAAGGATGGGTCACAATGGGAATAAAAGTTTTACTTGGGAATACATAAAATTTCTTTAAAAATTCTCTTTTCAAGAACAGGAAAGCCATGATTAGGCATTTATATGGAAGCATCCTCATGTAGTGTAGGGTAAAATGGGGCTTCAGTGGGTTGTCTATGTTTTACTTTGAAATATATAGGAAAAAGACTTTGCTCATGAAAAACAAAAACGGCCATTAGGCCATAATAAAAAAATGCCTAGATTCTCATCCGATTTTACTGAAAAATCAAGGCGGGCAGATTTTATTTTATAATTTTTTTAATTCTTCCATTGTGCAGCTTTTTTGTTGACCTGATCAGTTGGTGCAGATTTATCTATATTGCCCAAATAAAAGTCACAGTAGAGGTCCATTTAAATATGTATATCTCTTACTACACATCATCACCAATCTTTCACAACCAATGATCCTTGTTTAATACATATTACAGAAATTACCATCTTGTCAGCTGTCAAAATCATGCTGACATTCACAAGATTGAAAAAAAAAGTTGAATGGTACTTGAATAATGATACTTATCAGAATCAAGACAAAGAAAAACTGAAATTAAAAAATCGAGCGGGGGTAAAAAAATGGGGGCGGACGGGGATGAGAATCTAGAATTGTTTTTATTTTGGCCTTAGTTACTAAGTTGAGTGTTGTGGCCCATGGGCCTTTCTTTCTTTCTTTCTTTTTTTTAGATGGAATTGTGCCAACTCTGTAATGGTTACCACTATATGGCCTTGCTAATTATTTTTTGAAAGGGCAATGTAGTCTTAAATACAGGCATATCTTGGAATTGTGCCAACTCTGTAATGGTTACCACTATATGGCCTTGCTAATTATTTTTTGAAAGGGCAATGTAGTCTTAAATACAGGCATATCTTTCTTCAGGATTCAAGTTACTGTCATGTCATGTTTATTTAAAAAAAGACACATATGGCCGTCTTTAAAAAATTGTTTGGTTGCCCTCTCCCGACCGACTGGCTAAAAATGGCCCGACTCAAAATTTTTTTTACCATTCTAGGGGATGATTTTTTTTTCTTTTATTCCTCTTATCCCGTCAACAAACATTGAAATTTTCTGGAAAAAAGATTTTCCCACCTACCTACCGACCCATTAATTTTACCCTGAGTCGGGAGAGGGCAAGCAAATATTATTTTAAAGATGGCCTAATGTTGATAGGTTATCAGCTGTCAACATGAGTTGAATAAAAATTGACGTTAAAAATTTGTTCTTTGTAGAATGCTTGGCTAAGAAGAAAAAGAAAGCCATGCTTGCTTGTTTTAAAGAGGATTTACATTGGGCTAAAGGTAATAAATGTGTGTGTTGGTGTATGTATATTTTAATGGCTTTGAGTTCTGGAGCTCGAATATCATATAGCAGGCGTCCAATCAAAGTCACTACCAGAATTTATATGACCGAATGTGTCAGTTGATGCATCCGTAAAAGAAAATAGCAATACTGTAACATCAATTTCTTTGAAAATCTTCACAATGAATAATAGCTTGAAAATAAAATTGCATCAATTATATCTACAGTTAATTCTGTCAAAGAACAAAGATACTTTGTGTTTATTTTCACATAAGAAAAAGGTGAGAGTTGTTGCAGATGAATTTCTATGGAAAGGGTGCGTCGAATGACATGAATAACATTTCGGAAGAATAACCATGTAACACAAACAACCCAATAGGCAGTAAAATAATCATAATTTTACATAAAAATTAGCTGCAATAATGTTGCCCTCTCCCCCTTTTTTTTTTTTTTTTTTTGGGAGAGGGCTATAACTCCTTAGGATCTCCGTGATGGTGCAAGTGCGGCAGAGATTCACTCCAACACGGATTTCGGCTTAAATTATCAGTAAATGGCTATTTAATTAACATTTCTTACCTGAACTCCAAAATGTAGTTATGCAAAACATAAATCAATCCAAACATACACAGAACAATCCATATATCGGTTATTTTTCCAGTATGTCAACATCACAAATTAAATTTATCCGCCATGTTTACTGACCTGGATCGATTTTATTTTGGGACAGCCAATGAGACTAGGGAGTTGATCTCTGTAGGAATTACCTTATTTTAGGCATAAATATCGCTGTTTACAAAAAAAAATGTCACATGGAATAGTTTTATTTATCAATACTTAGTGATGCCATAGAGCACAATCATTTAGTAACCCCGAAAATCTACTTTACAAAGTAATTTATAATTTTCAAGCGTAAGTCTCAGTGCATCACACGAGAAGTCATGGCTTCTGATGAGAGCAACTGGTAAACAAGCAGATTTATTTTATCTGGTTTTCGCGTTTAACGGGCTATTTTGTTGACAGTGAATAAAAATTTTGCCTTTTTAGAAGTAAGTTGAATATAAAAACAATTTATTTTGCCTGCGGTCGCCTGATTTAAAAATATATTTGCACCATTACAGAGATGCTGTGGAATTGTAGCCCTCTCCAGAAAATATCAGATAAAAAAAAATCATAGAGGGCTACATTATTGCAGCTACATAAAAATGAATACTGGAAGACATGTTTGTCACACTTTTGCAAATGGTCTATGTATAATAACTATTACTCCTTTCCAGAATGCCAGAGAGAGCTGGATGAGGGGCTTGAGACATGCCATGAAAACATATGTGCACAGTCTGATGAAGATAAAGATGAAACAGTCTTTGATGATCAACATGGGGCACAGCCTGATAAAGAAAACAATAATCTACTTGTTGACCTTCAAAGAACTCAGTCTGGTGACATTCTTGCACTGCCTGACAAAGAAAGCATTGAGACTCAAGTTGATGGGATGCATCGGACTCATTCTGAAGACATGATATACTCACAGCACATCAAAGAAAGGATTGAGACTCAAGTAACTGGCCTGCAGTGGACTCATTCTGAAGACATGATAAACTCTCAGCCAATCAAAGAAAGCATTGAGACTCAAGTTGAGGGCCAGCAGGGGACTCATTCTGAAGACATGATATACTCACAGCACATCAAAGAAAGCATTGAGACTCAAGTAACTGGCCTGCATGGGACTCATTCTGAAGACATGATAAACTCTCAGCCAAACAAAGAAAGGATTGAGACTCAGGTTGATGGCCAGCAGGGGACTCATTCTGAATATATTATATTCTCGCAGCCCAACAAAGAAAGGATTGAGACTCAAGTTGATGGCCAGCAGTGGACTCGTTCTGAAGACATGATAAACTCTACGCCTAACAAAGAAAGCATTGAAACTCAAGTTGATGGCCAGCAGAGGACTCATTCTGAAGACATGATAAACTCTCAGCCAAACAAAGAAAGGATTGAGACTCAGGTTGATGGGATGCATCGGACTCATTCTGAATATATTATATTCTCGCAGCCAAACAAAGAAAGGATTGAGACTCAAGTTGATGGCCAGCAGTGGACTCATTCTGAAGACATGATAAATTCTCAGCCAATCAAAGAAAGCATTGAGACTCAAGTCGAGGGCCAGCAGGGGACTCATTCTGAAGACATGATATACTCACAGCACATCAAAGAAAGTATTGAGACTCAAGTAACTGGCCTGCATGGGACTCATTCTGAAGACATGATAAACTCTCAGCCAAACAAAGAAAGGATTGAGACTCAGGTTGATGGCCAGCAGGGGACTCATTCTGAATATATTATATTCTTGCAGCCCGACAAAGAAAGGATTGAGACTCAAGTTGATGGCCAGCAGAGGACTCATTCTGAAGACATGATAAACTCTCAGCCAAACAAAGAAAGGATTGAGACTCAGGTTGATGGCCAGCAGGGGACTCATTCTGATTATATTATATTCTCGCAGCCCAACAAAGAAAGGATTGAGACTCAAGTTGATGGCCAGCAGTGGACTCGTTCTGAAGACATGATAAACTCTACGCCTAACAAAGAAAGCATTGAAACTCAAGTTGATGGCCAGCAGAGGACTCATTCTGAAGACATGATAAACTCTCAGCCAAACAAAGGAAGGATTGAGACTCAGGTTGATGGGATGCATCGGACTCATTCTGAATATATTATATTCTCGCAGCCAAACAAAGAAAGGATTGAGACTCAAGTTGATGGCCAGCAGTGGACTCATTCTGAAGACATGATAAATTCTCAGCCAATCAAAGAAAGCATTGAGACTCAAGTCGAGGGCCAGCAGGGGACTCATTCTGAAGACATGATATACTCACAGCACATCAAAGAAAGCATTGAGACTCAAGTAACTGGCCTGCATGGGACTCATTCTGAAGACATGATAAACTCTCAGCCCTACATCGAAAGGATTGAGACTCGAGTTGATGGACTTAATAGGACTCATTCTGATGACATGATATACTTGCAGCACAACAAAGAAAGGATTGAGACTCGAGTTGATGGCCTGCATGGGACTCATTCTGAAGACATGATATACTTGCAGCACAACAAAGAAAGCATTGGGACTCCAGTTGATGGCCAGCAGAGGACTCATTCTGAAGACATGATAAACTCTCAGCCAAACAAAGAAAGGATTGAGACTCAAATTAATGGCCAGCATGGGACTCATTCTGAAGATATGATATACTCTCAGCCCGACAAAGAAAGTATTGAGACTCAAGTTGATCGCCTGCATGGAACTTGTTCTGAAGACATGATAAACTCTCAGCCAAACAAAGAAAGCATTGAGACTCGAGTTGATGGACTGCATGGGACTCATTCTGAAGATATGATATTCTCGCAACCCAACAAAGAAAGCATGGAGACTCAAGTTGATGGTCAGCAGCTGACTCGGTCTGAAGACATGATTTACTCGCATCACAACAAAGAAAGCATCAAGACTCAAGTTGGTGGATTGAATGGGACTCATTCTGAAGACATGATATACTTTCAGCACAACCAAGAAAACACTGAGGCTCTACTACATGATTTTCATGGGACTCGGCTTTATGACTTGATTTACTCGCAGCTTGATAAAGGTTGCACTGAGGCGCAACTCGATAGTTTTCTTGGGACTCAGCTTGACCTGATTTACTCGCAGAAAGACAAAGAATGCATTGAGACTCAAGTTAATGGCCTGTGTGAGACTCATTCTGAAGACATGGTATACTTGCAGCACAACAAAGAAAGCATTCAGACTCAAGTTGATGGCCAGCATGCGACTGATTCTGAAGATATGATAAACTCTCAGCCAAACCAAGAAAGCATGGAGACTCAAGTTGATGGCCTTCGTGAGACTCATTCTGAAGACATGATATACTCGCAGCACAACAAAGAAAGCATTGATACTCAAGTAAATGGCCTGCATGGAACTCATTCTGAAGACATGATAAACTCTACGCCTAACAAAGAAAGCATTGAAACTCAAGTTGATGGCCAGCAGAGGACTCATTCTGAAGACATGATAAACTCTCAGCCAAACAAAGAAAGGATTGAGACTCAATTTGATGGCCAGCAGGGGACTCATTCCAAAGACATGATAAACTCTCCGCAAAACAAAGAAAGCATTGTGACTGGAGTTGATGGACTGCATGGGACTCCATCTGAAGACATGATAAACTCTCAGCCCTACATCGAAAGGATTGAGACTCGAGTTGATGGACTGAATGCGACTCCATCTGAAGACATGATATACTTGCAGCACAACAAAGAAAGCATTGGGACTCCAGTTGATGGCCTGCATCGGACTCATTCTGAAGACATGATGTACTCACAACCTGTCAGTGATTGTGAGGACATAGATCAATATGAAAAAGTAAATGTGAGGAAAAGGAAAAGCCTCCTTGGAAAAAGAAGTAAATTTCAGTCAGAGTTGGTTGCTGAAAACAGTGAGAAGCAAGAGTATGATACAAACATGGAAAATCACTCTTCTACAGAATCGCTTAAGAGAAAAAAGTACCCCAGTGGAAAGAAGCATCTTGAAGATCAGACTCAAAAATTGAAGTCAAAGCTCAATAAAAAGATTGACACAATACAGCAAGAAGACTTTAATAAATCAGATAGATATGTAATGGAATGTGAAAAAAATTGACAAGGATGGTGAATCTGGCGAAGAAATAGATGATTCCGAGTTTCTCCAAAGAGATCAGAATATAAAAGGAATTTACATTAAAAAATACAGATTAAAAAAAAAAGGGGAGTTTAGAGGACAGAGTAAAGATACCAGAATATACGATAATACACATGCATGCTTTTTTTGTGGGAAAGTTGTACTCCACATTAAGGAGCACTTGAAAACCCATAAAAATGCTGAAGAGGTGAAGGAGATAATGGCTATGGATCATCCCGATTTTACCTCACTAAGAAAAAGGGGAGACGACAAGCATAACCGTCAGGTTTTAGAAAAGGGTGAAGGGGAAATCATTTTGGCGAGAAGACCAACAACAGAATTTGACATAACTAATTTCGGTCCTTGTCCAGACTGCAGAGAATGGGTTCTTTTAAAAAGTATTAAATATCACTTTAGAGAATGCACAAAGAAACTTGAAATGACTAGAAGGAAAAAAAAAGATCTCGTGTTGCAGTCCCAGATATTGGCAGGGCATATAAAAGGAAGACAGTCACCACAGATGATGAAAGAGGTCTTTCCAATTATGTCGTCAGATAATGTGACGACAATTGCCCAGAATGATAGATTGATACTGGCTCTTGGAGAAAGCTGGATTAAAAGAAACATTGGAAATGTTGAGAAAAGGAAGTATTATGCAAGTTCTAGAATGCGTTTGTGTGCAAGATTTTTAATCCAACTACAACAACTACAATCCATTCAGAAATCAGGCTCTTGTGTTGATTCCTCCACATATGATGTTGATGAGATTGATGCAGAGATGAATGTGGACAAAGATTCCAAGCAGGATAGTCTTTGGGATTTTCTAAGGCCACAGAACTTCGATAATTTGGTGCTTGCGGCTCTGAAATGTTCATTTCCAAATGCTGATGATGATGATGATCTACTTTCCCCAAGCAATGCCATCAAGTTGAAATATGATTTATATCGACTCGTAAACACCAAATGGGCTCTTATTGTGAAAACCAGCGGCAGTGAAAATTCTAAAGAAGCTAAAGAATGCAAAACACTTGCAAGCCTCATGGATATTGAATGGAAGGAAAGGGTTACTATTATTGCAAGAGCAGTGCTGAGTCGCAGAAAGTTTGACGAGAAAAAAGAGCTGCCATCTCCTGAAGATATAGAAAAAATGACAATGCACCTTTCCAAAAAACTCAAGGAAACATCTCTAACATCAGAAAATTTCACTCGTCTGGTAACCATTGTGCAGACAAGGTTGCTCCTTTATAATAAAAGAAGAACAGGGGAACTTGAAGCCATCAAGTAAGTTAGCAATTTTTTTTTAATATTTTGACTAATTTATGAAGAGATAAAACCTGCTTACGCAGAGGGTTAATTAAAGAGAATCCCATTGCAATACTGGAAATTCATCGTAAATTTAAAACATAAAATAAGTTTTATTAAGTTTAAATTTAAAATATAAATATCGTTGCATCTTGTGTTACAATTTGTTGGAAGTCATTTGTCATCAATCAGTACCATCATTTTTTCTGATGATGCTTGTGTTGCATAGGTACTCTGTTTTGTTTTGTTTTTTTTAAACTTGCACTCCTAATTTTGCCAACAAAAGCTCTGGGATTTCAAATACGACTATTGATTAAATTGACAACAGTATTTATTAGTAAACAGGGCATTCAACTTCCTTAATGATTTGTTGAGCACAAAATGTCACAATTTTTTTTTTTCATGTAGAATTAAAAGTAATTTAAAGTTGTTGTTTCTAATCAGTTCTGATAAATTGTAGAGTGCAGAGCTATGCTTCAAGAAGCTGTGGGCTTGATGAACTTGATGAATCACTAGCTAAGGACCTTACAGATGTTGAAAAGCATTTAATGGGAACACAGGATCTGATGAGAGTGAGAGGGAAGGTATGCACTCAAAGAAACATGATTTTTCTTTGCCAAAGAAACATGCATAATATATTTGAAAGGAAATTTTATAATTACAAGATTACTTTGAAATACTTAAATTGGCAGTTTTTTCTACTTCACCAACTAAATGAAATTGATTTTGAATGCCATTTTTAGCTCACCTGAGCCGAAGGCTCAAGTGAACTTTTCTGATCGAAATTTGTCCGTTGTCTGTCGTCGTAGTTGTAGTAGTCGTCGTTGTTGTCGTAAACTTTTCACATTTTCATCTTCTTCTCAAGAACCGCTGGGCCAATTTCAACCAAACTTGCTACAAAGTATCCTTGGGTAAAGGGGATTCAAGTTTGTTCAAATGAAGGGTCATACCCTTTCCCAAGGGGAGATAATTATGAATTAGAGAAAAATTAATTGCATTTTTAAAAAATCTTCTTCTCAAGAACCACTGGGCCAGGAAAGATGAAACTCATGTGGAATCATCCTCAGGCAGTGTAGATTCAAGTTTGTTCAAATCATGACCCCAGGGGGTAGGGTGGGGCTTAAATGGCCGATCAAAGTTTTACATAGGAATATATAGGAAAACTCTTTAAAAATCTTCTCAAGAACCACTGGGCCAGGAAACATGAAACTCAAGTGGATCCTTCATCAGGCAGTGTAGATTCAAGTTTGTTCAAATTATGACCCCCGGGTGTAGGGTGGGGCCAAAATGGCCGATCAAAGTTTTACATAGGTATATATAGGAAAAATCTTCTTCTCAAGAACCATTGAGACAGGAAAGATGAGACTCAAGTGGAATCATCCCCAGGTAGTGTAGATTCAAGTTTATTCAAATTATGACCCGCCGGGGTAGGGTGGGGCCAAATGGCCATTTAAAATTTTTACATAGGCATATATATATGGAAACCTTTTAAAATCTTCTTTTCAAGTACTTCAAAGCCATGCTTAGTGATGTTTATAGGGAATCATCCTCAGGTAGTGTAGATTCTAGTTTGTTCAAAGTAGTTTCAAATTAAAATTTAAGCCTCTCCCCCCCCCCCCCCCCCCAGTAAACTTCAGTGCTCCAAGTTGCGACAAAAATGGTCGCATTTGCGACCAAAATGTTGATTTTGCGACTAGAAATGAAAACACACTCGCATTTACGCGACTGAGAAAATTTGGGCTGAAATTGTTAAATTTTTAGGATCGGGATCGAGATTTCATTTGTAAAAATTCTCTATCAAGAAAATGTTTGAAGACATATACTTAAATACACTTTACAAAGCGTTGCATGGACTTAGATCACGTAATGTTATGACATGGCATGCTGTACAAAGTTTGATAGAACCTGAACCAGAGACGTGGACAAATAATGTTCCTGATAGAATGGCATCCAAACTTTGTACACTTTTAAAGATCCGACCTTGTTTTTGAAGCATTTGATCAATTGTTTGCATATCAGTTATCGCACAATGAATCATGATTGTATTGTCATGCTAATAAAGAGTGTTTTGGCGGCATTTATAATGACTGTGTAATGGGTTAGGTACATAGTAGTAAGTAAACATGACAAACAGCAGGCAAAGTCCTGTCTCAACAGCTGTCAAGCTTGTATTTTCATTTGATAAAATTTTATTTCTGAAATCAGATTACTTGTGTTTTTCTGTACAACCATAAGGGTACATGTATTCAATGAAAATATTTCATTCAACCTAGCAAATTTTTATAGTCACAGTAATAAGTAATCTATGATATGATAAAGACATAATACATATCCTTATTTAAATTATCAAGTTTTATTCGCAAAATGTATTTTTTTTATGGCGAGTGAAATATTTGATTATGGCGACCAGAAATTCTGAAATGGCGACCAAAAATAATTTTAGGTCGCCATTTTGCGACCTGAGAGCAAGTGTGACTTGGATCAGTTCTAATCTGATATGCGCTTCTGATATGTGCTTTTCCTAGCCAATTGCTCAGGTGAGCGATGTGGCACCTGGGCCTCTTGTTGTATGTAGTTATGCTTAGAAATATTATAACATGTAGAAGTAACACAAAAGTGCTGTCACAATAAGGGTAAAAATATAACAATATAGGTCAGCAAAAAATTTAAATCCTGTATATATTTTATATATATATATATATATATATATATATATATATATATATATATATATATATATATATATTTTTTTTTATTATTATTATTTTTTTTTAATAGATGTAAATATGACTTTTTTCAGTTCGTGAATGTTACTAAAAGCTTGTGTATTTGTTTAAAGCTAAGTGGTTTTTCTTTTCATTAGAGAGGCAGACCTGTACCAGTGTTAATTCCTCCAGATTGTAGAAAAGCACTGGCTTTCCTAGCCAACACGGCACAGAGAAAAAAAGCAAAAATAGCTGAGGGAAACCTGTACTTGTTCCCCAATTCTGGTAGGTATCGACAATTTTATTTTTACAAATCTGACTTGCAATTCAATGAATGCATAAAAAAGGAGACAAAAACAACCCCCCAAAAAAGCAAATATAATCTCTGCACTACTGAGTTTGATTAGGAAAATTAAAAAGCTTAGGCATATATGTGGTGATCTATGTTATTTATGGAAGAAATCAAAATAAATAGAAATTAATGAAAGTCTTGTTAAAAAGAATCATTTATTGTCCATTTATTTAAGAGACGGCTGAATAATTTGTAGTATTGTAATTTGTTTTTCAATACCACAATAAAAAGCAATGTTTTTGGGGCTGCAATACCTAGCACTATTCAAGGATAGTATTTTGAATACAATTTTTATGCCCCCTTCTAAGAAGGGAGGGCATATTGCTTTGCTGCTGTTAGTCAGTCGGTCAGTCCACCAACAGTTTCCGTTTATTTTTTCGCAGAGGTTGTACATACTGAAATGAAATTTGGTATACAGATTTATCATAAGAATATCTTGGTCAAGTTTTGTTTTAGGTACAACCGAGCAATTTTGACAGAGTTATGCCTCCTGAAGTTAAAACAATTCCAATTATTTGCAGTTTCAGTTCATTTTCTATGCAGAAATGAAATGAAATTTGATATACAGATTTATTTTGACAGAGTTATGCCCCTTGGACTTAGAAAAATTCCAATTTTTTTTTTGGGGGTGGGGGGGGGGGGGGGGGGGGGGGGCTAAGTGTTTCACAAACATCTTTTGTTAAGAATTATTTCAAAAATCCACTTTTTAAGTTACATGTAGGTAAACATCAGAACATGGTAAAATTATGCATTTGGTCAAGATTCATAATGCACAAGGTTTGTAGAGGTGAGCTAAATTGTTCGTAACGATATAGTGTATCATTTATTACATACATCTTTTTCAGTGAATGGCTATGTTAGGGCATATGACTCTCTGAAAACAATGTGCAATGAAGTATGCTTGTTGGCTCCTCATAGAATAACTTCAGTCTCAATGCGAAAGTATATGGCCACTCTCACACAGGTATTTTATTGTTACTTTTTATTGAAGTGTACATGTGAATCTGTAAATGACTTCTTTGCTCTGTTATGTGGCATTTAACATTAATTTATGCATTAATTGCCAGGAGACACTTGTGAACTTTAATTGCACAAGTATGATTTACAGATGCTGAACCTAGACAAATTCCAAATGGACTGGGTCTGTAATCATCTAGGTCACACCAAGAGTGTACACAAAGAGCATTACAGACAAATGAGTGGTTTAGTGGAAAGAACCCAAATAAGCAAACTGCTGCTTATTCAGGACATGAACTTGACCTCAAAGTTTAGAGGGAAGAAGCTAGAGGACATGGATATTAAAGGTACCAGCATTAAACTACTGATAGACAGTATGCAATTCAATGTTACTGACAATAATATTGTACATTTTTATTGTTTGTTCACCTATTTTATTAGGTCACCTGAGCTTTTACCTGCGCCAAAGGCTTAAATGATTTTTTCTGATCGAAGGGTATCCATCTGTTAAGTGTTGTGTAAATTTTTCACATTTTTAGCTCACCTCAACAAAGTTGAGATGAGCTTAAGCTATAGCCCCTGCATTGGCGTCGGTATCGGCGGTAGCGTTGACGTCCTGGTAAAAGTTGTAGGAGCAAGTCCATTCTCAAGAAACTATAAGCCGTACCTGGACCAAACTTGCATGGATGATGCATCTAGGGATGGACACTACCAGACTTGCTTTAGATGCTGGATGTGACCTACATTTTCCAGATGAGTGACCAGGTTAAAGTTTTTTGAGCAGTTCCATTCTGAAGTAACTATTAGCTGATTTAGCTCTACTTTGACCAAACTTGAATGGATGATGCATCTATGGATGGACACTTCCAGTCTTGCTTCAGATGTTGGAACTGAGTGACATTTACTTGATTAGTGAGCAAGTTAAAGTTGTTGAAGCAGTTCCATTTCCAATCAAATATAAGCCTTACTTAAACCAAACTTGCATGGATATTGATCTTTGGATGCATACTATTTAGAAAAGAATATGATGTGAGATTTACCTTACTTAGGCCAAAAAAAATAATAGTCTTGTTTCCTGCTACCAGCCAGAAAAAAATAGGGTAGGTAGGTAGGAAAATTATTTTATTTTTTAATTTTATTTTATTTTTTTCCAACGTTATTTTTTTGGATATGAACTACTACAAAACCAAATTGAACATGTCATAGCTTAGATAGCTAAGGTCAATATCATCTTTCAAAATGAAATTCCATGTCTTTGGATGCACAACTCAAGTGGAATTTTATGAAAGTCCATATTTTAAACATATACTTCATGAAATACAACTTGAGAATATATAACTTTTTTCACTTTTGAAACATGAAATTCCTAAAATTTTGAATTTTTTCACCAAAAGCTAAAAAAAACTTTAGGGTCGGGTGCAAAAAAATAGGGTAGGTCGGGTAGCAGGAAACAAGACTATTATTTTTTTTGGCCTTATAGACAACCTTTGTCAAGGTAGGTGATGCCTATGTTTTAACTTCTTAAAAGATTTAAATATTGAGAATAACTGAAAATTTATGCATATTTAAATAATTATCTCGAGGGAACACCAAGGTCATGATTAGTCATACTCACATGGAAGTATCCTAGCTTGAAGATTCAAGTTTATTCAAATCGTGACCCCCTGGTTAGGGCAAAATCACATTAAGTGAACAAATTTATTAGGGAAATTATTAATTTTTAGGTCACCTGAGTCACTCAGGTGATCTATTGCCATCTGCTTTTGTCTGTCACTGTCCTCATCCATCGTGCGTTAACATTTGAACATTTTCAACTTCTTCTGTGAAACCAATTTCAACCAATTTTTGGCATATAACATCTTGGGGTGAAAGGGAACAAAAATTGTCAATTTCATCTGGATCCATTACAGTGTGGTATTATATTCAGGTGGCCAAATGTTCTTTAGGCCTTAAAATGAATAACTTGGTTCTCGGGCCTGCCCGCATCTCATTTAACAATGAGCATTAACCATTTTTATCCACAAAAGAATAAAAAAGTTTTCTCTCGTGGGCTCCTATGGTGCAAAAAAAGAGAAAAATCCGGAATCCCTGACGGCATTTTAGATACTCCATCAGTAAAACGTTTGACAAACATCAAGATGATCCAGACTAATGGCCTAGTTTAAACTCGCAAATATGGCCATCAAGTTAACAGGTTAAGACATCAACATTAAGTTTGGTCATGATGGCATTGATGTCAGTGCAAATTCGTTAGGGAATGACTGTAATACTTCCAGGGCACATAGTGTAGGTTTCTGAAGGTTGTTAGAACTCGATAATGCTATCAATGACGGCTCCCTCAACCTCAGAAGTTTTCAGAAAAGCTTCGGCAAGATTTGCCAATTTCATTTAGTGTTGGTAAAGCTAAGACTGATAAATTTGACAATGTATAAAAGAAATCATTTTAGGTCACCTGAGTAAACTCAGGTGACCTATTGCTATCCGTTTTCATCTGTCGTCATTCGTCGTACGTCATTCGTAAACTTTTGAACATTTTCAGCTTCTTCTCTGCAACCACTGAACCAATTTCAACCAAATTTGGCACAAAGCATCTATGGGTGAAGGGGAACAAAAATTTTGAATTTTATGATCCCTGGGGCCTGGGGGTGGGGCCAAAACCACTAAAAGTAATGCAGTCTTTAAAAATCTTATTCTTTACTCCTGGACATCAAGCAGTCAAACTGTTTGCATGATTGTAATCAGCATTGAGTCCTCTACCAAAATTGTGAAATTCATGGCCCTGGGGTCAGGGGTTCTAGTGCTAGGGCAGGGCTAAATAAGTATATAGTGAAAATGCATTATTTCTTTGAAAATCTTCTTCTCTGCTCCTGGGTATTAAATAAACTAAGTAGATAGTTATGGTGAGCAAGAGTGCCTCTACCAAAATTGTGAATTTTATGACCCCAGGATCAGGGGTTCTGGTGTTAGGGCGGGGCTCTATTGATTATATACAGTGAAAATACATGATTTCTTTTAAAAATCTTCTTCTCTGCCCCTGGGTATTAAATAAACTATTTAAGTGCATAGTTATGATGAGCAAGAGTGCTTTTACCAAAATTGTGAATTTTATGGTCCCAGGGTCAGGGGTTCTGGTGTTAGGGCGGGGCTCTATAGATTATATTGTAAAAATACATGAATTCTTTGAAAATCTTCTTCTCTGCTCCTAGGTATTAAATGAACTATCTAAGTGCATAGTTATGATGAGCAAGAGTGCTTTTACCAAATTTGTGAATTTTATGGCCCCAGGGTCAGGGGTTCTGGTGTTAGGGCGGGGCTCTATAGATTATATAGTAAAAATACATGAATTCTTTGAAAATCTTCTTCTCTGCTCCTAGGTATTAAATAAACTAACTAAGTGCATAGTTATGATGAGCAAGAGTGCTTTTACCAAAATTGTGAATTTTATGGTCCCAGGGTCAGGGGTTCTGGTGTTAGGGCGGGGCTCTATTGATTATATAGTGCAAATACATTAAATCTTTGAAAATGTTCTTCTCTGTCTCTGGGTATGAAGCAGATGAACTACCTATATAGTTATGATGAGCAAGGGCCCTAATCTTGCAGAATTGTGAATTTCAAGGCCCCAGGGGAGGGGGTGGGGCTCTACTTATATACTGAAAATGAATTAATTGTTTGAAATCTGCTCCTTTGTATTTATAAAACATTTATTTATTTTTGATAGGCAATTTTAAGGGTGCCTTTTTAAAATTTGTGCAATGTGTGGACCTAGGGTCAGGGGTTTATTTAGCAGTGTTAGGGGCACTACTGATTATTGCTGAATATTACTGATTAGTTGGAATGCATTTTTGTTCCCCTACCTTGCATATGGGTATTCAGTACCCCTGCGAGGTGATCATGAATAATTCATGAATTTCCTTGAATTTTTCATGAATTTTATTTATGAAATGTTCATGAAACATTCATGAAGATCCTATGAACTTATTATTGGACATTTTCAAACCAATAAACCAAGCTAAGCAATTGCTAAGTGTATTGTTATGATGATCAATGGTGCCTCTTTCAAAATTGTGAATGCCATATAGCATCTGGCTTAAAACATGAATCAAATTCAATAACTGGAAAGTTGTTGCAGAATGCTCAGGTGACCTATAAGGCCCGTGGGCCTCTTGTTTAGGACTTGTATATATGTGGTAATTCTGTCCAAGCTATGTAAAGAAGACATATCATTATTGCAGACATTGTCTTCCAAGATGATGCAGATGATGAGGAAGAAGCAGGCTTTCAAGAAAATCTGTAAGACTTAAAGCTCATTTAAAATGGTTGCTTGTATATATAAAGTTAAACTCTGGCATTTTGAACACTGGTATGTTGAGTATCACAGATATGCTGCCTTAAATTTTCAACCCCTTTATTGGAAATCATAAAAAAAATTATTACGAAAATGTGGTTATATCGTCACTATTTTATAAATCTCGATTTATTACTGCTGAAATAAGTGAAACAGCAGGGCACTTGCACCTGTTTCACTGCTAATTGACCACTGCATTGAATACTCTGTCGGAACCCCTCTAGAATTTACACTTCTTTGTATGAAAAAGTCCATTGTTACAAGTTATGCACAAGACGCAAAAGAGCTGGGCAGCTATCGATGTCATGCCAAAGATGTTGATGATTTTAGATCTTTTTATTGTCAAATGATTAATTCATGCTGTGAATACAGACATATTTTTACCGTTAAATTGTAGTTATTAACTGTCTAAGAGATTACACATGATGATAAACATGTCATTCAATCGGCATGCAGTAGTGCATCAAGACTATAATTTTTTTTTTTTTTTTAAAGAAGTTAATATTGAAAACGAACTTTGAAGAGAAAATATTATAAAATAAGATAAGAAAAGTGTGTGAATCATTAACCTTTAACAGTTAAATGTGCATACTATGCAAAAATTAAAAATACTTTGATTAACCTTTTAAGAAACTTAAAAATTGTCATTGTATTGTATTTTTTTCTGAACAGAATCACCTTTTCGTGTGTCATCAATACTTCCAGTCGCTACCGGAAGTGAATTTAAAAAGTTGAATTTTTCAACTTTTTTGTTTTTCAATATTTTTCTTTGATATTTGTAGGGTTTATAGAGACTCTTTTCAAAGTGCTAAATATATGATTTGTTTTCAAATTGATAAATCGGAAACTCTAGTTCTTCTTATTTTTTCCCCAGAATTTTGTTTACGCGATTTCTCAGTAACTATTCAGTGGTTTTCAATGAAATTTTCAGGAATAATGCGCATCTATGAGAACTTGATACATCTGGGAGGAAATGTGAAAATGCCCTTCCGGTGCCAAGTTATGGACAATTTCCTGATTTTAAAATGATTTTTTGTCAGCGAACGATCTAAAGAACGGCTAATAATATGAACTGGAAACTTGTTGGAGATGATAGTACATGACCTATAGGTGAACAGAACCACCCCTTTGTGTGCGTCTAATTCCGGTCGCTACCGGAAGTGAATTTAAAAAGTCAAATTTTTAAACTTTTTTGTTTTTGAGTATTTTTATGGCGTCGAGCGAAGCTCGAAAGCCATCTAGGGATCGTACGTCCGGAAGTTACATTTTTAGGAGCCAAACAACTCAAATGAGTGCAAAGTTTTCGTATGTGTTTCAAGAAAAATAGATGACATACTTCAATTTCGAGCAGAACTGTACGTCAACAAAACAAGTTTGCAGATTCGAAATGGTTGCCGTCTTTAAAAATGTTCACATTTTATTGAAAACAATATGTCTCGGTTTCAGCGGATGAATACACTAGCACCGAGACACATGCGATAGCTGGGCTTACATACTCAATTTGGTTATGAAATGTACTAGCCTGCAAAATAGATGATATTGTATCCATATCGAAAATTGACAATGCACAAATGTTTGATCTTGTAGAAACAAAACTTCCTAATCGAGCGATAAGTACATCTACATAAACCAACTAGTGAACTACTTTCACTTTGTAAACAACGTGAATGGGTGCTTTCTTTTATCTACCCCCGATCTTTTCGGCCCGTGTCATTTGGATCCTTGTGAATTTTAGATGAAATTGATAATAAGAGACAGAGTGGTTATCAGCAGTATACAATATATAGAATTAAACACAATAATAATTTAAATATTTATTTCCATATAAATTTTAACTCCTAAGATATTACTATAAACTTAAATTTTCAATTGAAATTCAAAACTTTTTAAGAATTAGGTGAGCAAATTTGTAATGAATTGTAATTTTATTAGTTATGTGATAAATAACATTTTCTATTTTTTTTGAAAAAAATTTTTTTTGATAATTTATGGAAAACAAAATACCAGCTTTTGAACTTGGTCATTTTTTGGCAAAATATTGCATATAGGGTACCATCATTGTATGGATAAGTCCTCCTACAGTTTTCAAAATAGGAAGTTGTTCTTTTGCAGATCAATTAAACATATATCAGAGGTATGCATATTGCTAGGATTTTGATTTTCGATAATTTATGAAAATAATACCAGCTTTTGAACTTGGTCATTTTTTGGCAAAATATTGCATATAGGGTACCCTCATTGTACGGATAAGTCCTCCTACAGTTTTCAAAATAGGAAGTTGTTCTTTTGCAGATCAGTTATACATATATCAGAGGTATGCATATTGCTAGGATTTTGATTTTCGATAATTTATGAAAAAAATACCAGCTTTTGAACTTTGTCATTTTTTGGCAAAATATTGCATATAGGGTACCCTCATTGTACGGATAAGTCCTCCTACAGTTTTCAAAACAGGAAGTTGTTCTTTTGCAGATCAATTACACATATATCAGAGGTATGCATATTGTTAGGATTTTGATTTTCGATAATTTATGAAAAAAATACCAGCTTTTGAACTTAGTCATTTTTGGCAAAATATATTTTGGCAAAATATTGCATATAGGGTACCCTCATTGTACGGATAACTCCTCCTACAGTTCTCAAGATAGGAAATTTTTCTTTTGCAGATCAGTTATACATATATCAGAGGTGTGCTTATTGCTAGGAGTTTGGTTACTGATAATTTATGAAAAAAAATTGCTTGTATTTTGGTTACTGATAATTTATGAAAAAAATACCAGCTTTTGAAGTTAAGTCAATTTTTAGCAAAATATTGCATATAGGGTTACCTCATTGTACGGATAACTATTCCTACAGTTTTATAGATAAACAGTTGTTCTTTTGCAGATTAATTGTACATGTATCAGAGGTGTGAATATTTTTAGGATTTTTATTTCTGATTATTTATGAAAAAAATACCAGCTTTTGAACTTAGTCTTTTTTTAGCAAAATATTGCATATGAGGTACTTTATTTCACTGGATATGGGTTGACATGGATTATGGATACAGTTCACATATAAAAAGAAAACCCAGTTAGCTGTCTCATTGACAGCTTTTCACTTGTTTAAAAAATTATTTAGGTTTTTACTCTTCAAATTAACTTTAACTCGACGCCATTGTGGCCCTTCAGGCCTTTGATTTGATAATATTAGGATGGTTATTCGGACGGAAGACCTCTAGTTGCTCGCAACGAGTTTCTAGTTAATTATCATTCTCAAGGACAGCAAAGCCATGAATAGTCATATTAATATAGAAGAAGCATAGAAGCATCCTCAAATAGTGTAAGGTCAAGATTTTGTTTAAATCAGGACCCTAGGTGGTAGGATGTGGCAACAATATGGGGTCAGAGTTTAGTATACTGTGGTATATTACAAAATGTAGTGTAGATTCAAGGTTGTTCAAATCATTGATCCAAAGCTAAGATTGGGACTACAATGGTGGATCAAAGTTTCACATGGGAATATATAGGGAATATCTTTTAAAAATCTTCTTCTCAAGAACACTAAAGGTCTGATTAGTCTCATTTTCTAAATTTTATAGTTATTCATCAGTGACAGCCATTAACTGTAGGCAATCATAATTCAGCATATGTTCATTTCCTTGCATTCACTATTTATAATACAATGTACCATATTACTTACCTACATTGGTTTATGGACTTTTTGATTTGAACAGGGCTCTTCCAAGTGATACAGTGGATGCCACTGAAAACTGCTATTTAGAGGAGGCAGGATTGGAAGAAGAAGAGGAGGAGGAAGAGGAGGAGGACGAAGTTCAGACCAGGAAAAAGGTGAAGAAAACAACGCGGCAACGGTGGACTGATGATGAAGTAAAAGAAATCAAAGAGTATTTCAAAGATTTCCTGAAATCGGGTACCACCCCCAGATCAACGTTCATAGATCGAATGAAGCAGAAAAGCAAGGTCAACAAGGGGGTGATACACTTAAGAGAGAATCATTTAATTATAAAGAAAATTTCAAATATGAATCATTCCAAAAAATAAGTTAATATCTTTGGCCCTTCCCCCCACCCCCCACCCCCCCTTACCCCTTTTCAGCTTTTGGTCTCTAGTTCAAGGATGGATGTAGCTAAGAATCCAAGTTTATTGCTACAAGTTCATTTATTTAGAAAAGGGGGAAAAAACCCTTAAATGTGTACTTATGCATTTGTATTTGGGGAATGTTTTCCTTGACTCATGTATACATTATGTACAGTATTTGACTTTTTTTAATATTGCTGTTTCACAGAGTGAAGGTATCATGTGAAATATGTATGAAAACAAAAAACATATAAGGGAAATTAAGGTAAAGACACATAATGTATGGACACTTTGCTATAGCCTATAGGCAGTGCCACATGATGTGTTTGAAAATCTAGAGACATTGCTGTATTATAGTTTGGTAAAAAAAAACCTTGTATATGTATGGACACAAGTCACTTGCACGTTTCAGGATGGACTTGACAAGAATTTTTTTTCCCCCAAAACTAAAACCAAATGGAGGAATAGTTTTTAATTCTGATATCTATTATGTTTGTGGGACTTGCATAAAAGTACCATTGCTTTTTATGATGTTTAGGCATTAGTCAGTGCCTTTTAGGTCACCTAAGTCACCCAGGTGACCTATTGCTATCTGTTTCTGTCCCTTGTTTGTGGGTTACAAACTAAACATTTTCATCTTCAACAAAACTGCTGAACCACTTTTTGGGGGAGCAAATATTGTTAATTTCCTGGTTGTCCTATTACATGCAGAGAAGTAAATAAATGTACTTTTGAAGTAGTTTTAGATTACCAGAAAAAACTTCAAACAATCATTGATTGCCCATTTTCTTTTGTTTGTGAGTAACATACCTTCCCTTATCAATTTAGTTCGCTATATTATATAATTATAGAATGCTTTTCTGTGGATCTTTACAGAGTTGTATCATACTCAGGTGACTATTAAGGCATTTGGGCCTATTGTTTTTAACTTTTTTTTGTTCATTTGTGGAATAACTGTAAGGTATACATTTATGGTAATGAATGCTTGAGGCAAAGATTTCTTATTAATGATTTATATGTACATTGCAAACTGTTAACAAAGATCTGCAAGATTTGGTATTGGAATATTTGCGCTAGAAGAGAATTTATAACAAGTGTACTTGTTAAACTGAAAGTTCGAATATGAAAATTGGATTCCAGTGTCAGTATTTTGTTTTTATATGTATCGGACAACTTGTTGAATGTGTTAAGCAAATGTAAAGAACATCTGCTATCTATGAAAAAAGTCTTCCTTTTTTTTTTCTTCTTACACTTGTGACCAACTTGTCAATGAATCAAATGTTATTGAAACTGATTTTTAAAGGAAATTGGTTATTTAAAAGCTTCAATCTCAACAGAGATTTGATTAAATGCAACAAATATATCACCACCTCTTAGTGATGGGCAATCAATTTTTTTTAGGAATAATTTTTTTTAACTAATACTTTGATTTATCGATTATCAAAATTATAATGGGGGGGAGGCATTTTGTTTGGATAATTGATTAAATAAATTAATTGCTGCATCACTACCATCTCTTTATACAGTTAACATTTTCCAAGATTGATTTTGGCATCATACCTAGGATAGCATAAAGTTTGGTATGTACTGTACACATTCTCTTGTACATGTCATGGAATTGCATGCATGTAAGACAAAAAGCAGCAAACACATTTTTTGATGATGCATATTTTTAAAAAAAGAATTAGTAAGAAATGTAAAAAATTTTGAGGTCTGCAAAATTAAAGAATTAACAGTGTAAGATACTTATATATATTGTGCAGTTATCTTTATCTGGTTGTCTAATAGTGCTCTTTGATTATAGCTTCCATGTTACGCTGCATTACTGTGGACAGAAAAAGCAATAAGGGTGGCAGTATGATGAGTTGGCACTATATATGTACATGAATTTTGTGTATAATAAACACATACCAGGTTTATCAATAGATTTTTGTTCCACATTTTGTTAAAATATTTTTTTAATACCTGGAATTGTACAGATGATGTACAGTGTACATGTACATTCCTTTAGAATGTGAGGTCATCTTGGACTAATGGAGGAGTTTTGGTTGTTATTTTTTATTTTTTTTTAATTTCATGTTGTTTTTTTTTTACAATACAAAGTATTAAAAAGTTTTTATTGTGGTTATTTTTTGAGGTTTATATGGAGATTCCTGAAAATTTAAGAAAAAACTACTCATAATGGTAGGGACTAAAAAGTTGTGTGAAAACTGAAGACATATCCGACTAGAAGCTGTGTTTCTGCACTTGTAAGCTACAAGAGTTTCTGATTAAGGCTTGAGGACTCTTATTCAGCAAACCATTTTAATGGACATTAATATTTATGAATTTGTGCTTCCTAGAGTTGTTCAGATGTCAATTTCATACCTTCCAAAGCCATGATTGTCCATATATTCGGCAATAACTTATAATTAGTTCATCATATACATACACAACAATTTTGGCAAATGTAGATAATGGACGTGACTGGGCATGTTTATAGGTTTCAACCATTTTTGGCATATAGCATCTATGGCTGAAGGGGAACAAAAAAATGAATTTCATGGTCCCCCCAACCCCCGGGTCCTGAGGGGTGGGGCGAAAACCACTAAAATTAATGCAATCTTTAAAAATCTTTCATCCTGGATATCAAGCAGTCAAACTGTTGCATGATTGTATTGAGCATTGAGCCCTTTACCAAAATTATGAAATTCATGGCCGTTCTGGTGCTAGGGCAGGGCTCTGTTGAATATATAGTGAAAATGCATTATTTCTTTAAAAATTTCCTCCTCTTCTCCTGGGTATTAAACAAACTAAATGCATAGTTATGATGAGGAAGGATACCTCTTCCAAAATTTTGAATTGCATGGCCCCTGGGTCATGCCTAGGGTTCATATCTTAGGTACCATGTGAAAGTTCAACCAGACGCTCGGCTGTCTCCGTAAACTCTGACTCCGCCGCTAAATTTGGAAAGACGACAAATACAAAGCTGTAAAGCTTGCATGCAATACAGATCATTTCAGTTTTCAATGAAAATATAGAAAGTCAACGCTTTTTAGCCGGGCTTATTGCTCAAAGAGCAATTGCCGGCTTATGTGATCCTGTTCAAAGCAGGATGTTGACCCCATAGTCGCCATTTTAAAGTTACGTGCAAAAATATAGTTCTTACTCTCAACCGCTTTTGAGATAATACAAACGCTAAATAAAGCAACAAAAATAAAACGAAGTTTTATCTATATAAAATAAACATTAGTAGTAATGACTTTGAAAACTTCATAAGTCGAAGAACATAGCTCATTAGCGTAAGGGTTTTTGATAATCAGTGTTACCGTAGTTCTCTACACAAACGAGGTAAAGCAGGAGAGGGAACCAGTCTGCCCTGTTTGTTTACATTCAGCTGCGGTACCAGGCCAGATTAAACTGAACATTTCTAATAAATAGGCACTGTCAGACGGGTATATAAACCGTTCGCTTTCGTTACACCCGATTGCACACTTGAAACTGGGGCATGGACACATATTTGAAGTTAATATTATGACTTATTTGTTGCTATAACATTTCACACGGAAATATAATAAAAAAAATATATTTTATCTGGAAATTATTGAAATTACGAATTTCGGGACGCGTTTGATTGACACATCTTTGCATTTTCACAAAGTAAACTTTATCCTTAATACTTAAGAAAAATAGAAATTTTGTTGTGTATTAATGAAAAATATTAAAACTATAATCGAGAAAATTCAGAGTAGAAATGTGAGAAAGCAAAACCAACTCATCTGTATTGTCAGTTCGTGCTCAGTGATGTGTGCAGAGTTTAACAAATTCAACACCCCCGGTGTTTTTGTAAATAGGGCACGAGCTCTTGTTATTATAGGTGTGTTCCCCGAACGTCTAAAACCTATATAAACAGTATAATTATCACACTCAATTAAGAGGCCCTCTGAGGGGCATAGGTAGCGTTTATTTGTGTTACCTTTGTCTTAAACTGGATGAATAAACTACCTGCATTTATATGACTGTGTCAAAGACTTATAAGTTATATAGGAAAAATCTTAGCGATATAAGTCCTATCAAATGAATTAAATGTTGTTCAAATTTTTAAATATTTTCACAGACTTATATGTATGGACATTTGTATACATGTAAATCGTTAATATTAATTAATTGTGCTCCTGAGAATGACAAATATGCTTATCAAGATAACATTTTACTGTCCCGGGCAGATGTTGATTTAGAATATTCTCTACCCTTGCCCCTCAGAGGGCCTCTTAATTGAGTGTGATAATTATACTGTTTATATAGGTTTTAGACGTTCGGGGAATAAACCTTATTATACCCCATGCAACGAGTTGCATGGGGTATAATGTTTTTGACCAGTATGTCAGTCCGTCGGTCCTGTTTTTAAACCGCTACACAGAATTTCGTCAAACTTTGCAGATATTTAGGACACAGGAAATTCCGATTCCATTATTTTTCTGGGAATTTCGACACTTTTCAACTGAGAATTTTTGCCTTATCTTGAATATAGAGATGAACAGTTTGTCAGCGCAACTCCTCTTAAACGACTGCACAGAATTTCGTCAAACTTTGCAGATATTTAGGATACAGTGTGTAGATGTGCATATTACCAGTAAATTCAGATTCCCTTATTTTTCTTAGAATTTCGGCATTTTTCAACTTAGATTTTTGGCCATATCTTGAATACAGAGATGAACAGTTTGTCAGTGCAACTCCTCTTTCCTGAAACTCTGTAGGTATTTTAGACATGATGTGTAGATTTGTATATTACCAAGAAATTTTGATTCCATTATTTATCTAGGAACTTAAGCCCAATTAAATTTTGTAACAGACAAAGATTTAAAGGTCCTTATATGCAAGAAGTTTGATGTGATGAATTTTTGCAAGTAATGCCGCTTTTTGAATTATACTGTGTTTTTAAAGTGCACCGTATCTTTCATTATGTGTTGCATTTTCAAGTTTTGGGGGAGAGTGGGGTATGTGAGCTTGCCCACTTTTTCTTTCATTGTTAATGTTTACCTTTCACGGGGTGTGTTCAATTTATTAAACTGTTCACATCACTGAGCAATACTGGTGATTTGGTTTTGCTTTCTCGCATTTCTACTCTGAATTTTCTCGATAAATGTAATCAGTTGAGAATTTGGACAATTTTCCAAACTTCTCAAAAACCGCCTATATTTGTGACTTGCAACATGCTGGATGCATCTTATTTATGTTGACATGCAAGATAAATGTTGATATGCAGGATATTTTTGTCAACATGCAACTTATATATGTTGATATGCAGTTTATTTATGTTAACATGCGAGATAAATATGTGAGTGTCGACATGAAACTTATTAATGTCGACATGCAAGTTATTTATGTCAACATGCAAAATAAAAATGCACGTATATAACACAAACTCTAGTACATACTACTTCATACTACTACATAAAAAGTACAATATGTATATGTTTGCATGAAAGTTACTAATACAGTCGCCTCGGATATAAAGATGTATTCGCTTGAACAAAAGAATCGACCTATAGGAGAGAATTATTTCCTGGAAAAAACGACATTTAAACATCAATATGTATTTGTTGTTTTCTACCGTATAAATTTTTCAAATTTGTATTTGATACCTCAAATTTATTATTTACAACTTTACAATAAACCTCCAAAGTTGATCGAAACACCATTTTGTCCATAAAAGCATTGATTTTTGCATGAATTTTGGCCTTGAAGTCCTTCAGGGCAGGCCTGCCCTTAAATAAAATTGTGATATTTTGATAGGTTAGGATGTAAGGAATACATTAAGATAAGATTTTTTTAGGGGCACCCCTGCCTTGGGGTCAAAATTTACCAAAAAAAACCTACAAAAATAAGGAAACCTGATTTTCATCACCTGCTTAAAATTTATGCCAATGCTTCTTATAGTCAGACTAGCTCATTTGATATAAGCGCTGACTTTTGCACCTTGGATACTTTCTTTTTGAAGTCGGGGGTTCGAATCCACCTGGTACAACACTTTTAAACTTTAAAATTTCGCCTTTTCAAAGACTATTTAGATTTTTTATATAGATTTGTGTATTTTTCCTTCAATTATCTATCCTTTATGCATGCCCATTCCTGATATATAAGAAACACTAAAGAGATATCAAATCGTAACAATCCAATGTACAGTTCTCAGTCAGGCGGAACGAACCTCAGTATAAGCAAACTTTCTCCGAGGACAAGAATAACTCACGCTGTGTTACTCAATACAGGTATTCTTGGCAGCATTGAGCTGCAATGAATTTCAGTTGTATATATTCCTTATAATTAAATCACATTGATTTTGGCTACATATTTCAGAAAATGCACTCCCTTGGGTTTCATTTAGGCCTATATATTTTGCACACATTAATGACTATTATATCCACGGATAAATGGCCTAGACATGAAGAACAGAATTCAGAGACAGTTGACACTACCTTTATGAACCATGAGAAGTAAAGACAAATATCAATTAGCACGTATGGAGATAAACTCAGAAAATCAATGAAAGGGTTCCTCCTACCTCTACTAACTGAAATAAAAAATTAGGAAAAACAAATTAATATATGTATTTAGCCTAATGTCATTAATCGGAACGGAAATCGACAAGCTTTTTGTAGAGAAAAAAACCAAGCCCGGTCCTATGTAGATCCCGATAAATTATAATTAGTTATTAAGTGTCACCGTGTTTCAATTACACTCGTATTGCGTTTATAATATACATTATATACCAGATCTACACAACAAAGATATTATTTGAGCATCAATGTGTGTTCTACGTGCAATTATTTTTTTTTCCTTTTTAAAGTGGCCTGTAGAATTTTTTTTTGGGGGGGAGGGGGGGGGGGGGTATGTTATGTAATGGTTACCTAAGTTTTATTATATACCACTAGGCTTATGTGACATAGCATTAAATAGTGAAATTAAGTTACATGACATATATTTATGTGACAGTAAACTAATTTTCAAGACATTTATGTGACATTTACCCCTAAGCTTATTTGACATAATAAAATACAATGTCAAATACCCTTATGGACAATAGTCACATAAGCATTAATTCGACTGAATATGCAGTTTATGATGTCACATTTTTTTTTTTTAAAAGTCACATAAATTGTCAGTACAGTGACCTGCATTTTGTGGATAAGTTATGCAACAGTTACCCAAATTTCAGAATATTTATGTGGCATTTACCCCTTAGCTTAAGTGAGGTAACAATAAAAAGTTAAATTAAGTTTGTTACATATAAGTGACAGTTAACTGTTTTAGACATTTATGTGACACTTACCCATAAGGTTACGGTATGTGACATTACATAATCAATACAATGTCACACACTTATGGACAAATGTCACATTACCATTGATTCGTTAGAACAGTTTATGAAGTCACATATATTTTTTTTAAAAAGTCACATAAATTGTCAGTCACATGACCTGCATTTCGTGGGTCCGTCCGTCTGTCTGTCTGTGCAATCATGTCCAGACCATATCTTTCTTATGGTGCAACATTGGAAGTTCTTACTTCACACACAGATTGCTTATGACCTAAGGGTGTGTCATGATCTTGACTCAAGGTCCTTCGGGCAAGGTCAAGGTCATTGACAGAAAAAGTTCAAAATCCTTGTCCGGTCGATAGCTTTTTTATGGAGAAACATTGGAAGTTCTTACTTTACACAAAGATTGCTTATGACTTAAGGGTGTGTCGTGACCTTGACCCAAGGTCATTCGGGCAGGGTCACGGTCATTGACAGAAAAAAGTTCAAAATCCTTGTCCGGTCGATATCTTTCTTATGGAGAAACATTGGAAGTTCTTACTTTACATAAAGATTGTTTATGACCGAAGGGTTTGTCATGACCTTGACTGAAAGTCATTCGGGCGGAATTGGGTCACGGGTCCACGTATGGCAACAAAACGTCTGAGCGCATTAATGAATGATGAACTGGTGAGTTGCTCTATGATCTCGATATGAATCGCTCTGGTGACTAGACAAGAGAATAATAGACCCCATCGTTTTTGATTGGCACTTCCTCCTCTCGTGCGACGGAATGCAACCATCATCGGACCAAACTTATCAATACCTACACATGTACGAAAGAAAAAGGTTGACTGGGTTTGCAGCGATCCTGTGGAAGATCTGCCATATTTTGTTGACTGAGTTTACCACGAAGCTTGCGGCATACCACACACTTGCTGATGAAAGATGAAACCATCCTTTTCAAACCAACAACCCGATATCCTGATGCACGCACAGCACCAGTGGTGAAATGGCGTCCCTGGTAATATACTTCAGATGAAAGTAACCAATAAGCAGGTGAGTGATATTGTTGTTTTTGGGTTAAACAATTTGGTTGCGCTGTAGTCCATTCAGTTCAGCATCATTTATTTTGTTCAGTCTTCCACCAACTCTAAGAAGACCTTGACTGTCCAACACTGGTGAAACTGATTTGATGGTACTGTTGTGCGGAATTTTGCCAGACTCCTTTATGCCCTTCAATTCTTCCATAAAGCTATCTCTTTGAACACATGCAATTATTGCTAATTCACTGTCTCTCAGTAACTTGAATGATCAAATCGAGAATAGGAACATTCATCCTTATTTTCACTGCATCCAACCTCCTGTTTATTGTGGGCCAAATACTTGATACGAGCAACTGTACGCACTAGTCTGTTCCAGGAAGAATCGTGAGAATCGGTTGGAGAATGGTTCTGTCTTTCTAAGACGGTCTTCTGAATTCACCCCTTGTTTGCAGCAGACTATTTCGGGCCTAATTTCAGCATCCTGTTCTGGATCAACAAGTTCGAATTCAGATTTGGTTGGTACATCAAACGTCTCCCCTGGGCCACGAAGCCATGCTGAATCTTCAAGCTGTGACGCATCAATACTACGGGTAGCAACATCTGCAGGATTATATTCTGTTCTGACAAAATGCCATTGAGATGGTTGGCTAAAAAGACGTATACTGCCAACACGGTTAGCAACATATATGTAAAATCTTCTTGTTTCATTGGAAATGTATCCAAGCACAACTTGACTATCGGTAAAGAAGAGAAAGTTATCCTGAGGAATCTTAGTTGATCTCGAATGTTTTCTGCTATCTCGGTGGCTAGTACAGCTGCACACAATTCCAGACGAGGTATTGTGTGCCCATGCATTGGGGCAAGTTTCGCTTTACCCATCAGAAAGGTAGTAGTAGATTTTCTCCCATCATACAACTTACGGTTCAAAAAGGAGAAATATTTTGAAAAGCATTATATAAGAGAAGATGCTTAGAATAGTGTTTGTAATTAAATTCAACCATCAAAGTTTCGTCAAATGGACCCTACAGGGAGATAAAGGGTCGGCCCCTAAAGCAATCTTTCCCAAATATCTCAAGAACGGTAACAAATTTCTGAACACTTAATGAACAAAATGTGTTTAAAATAATAAAATCTTTCAGTTGAATTCAAGAAAAGGGGGCTGAAAAACCAAAATGAAAAAAGATAAAGAAATAGAAAAAAATAGTCTGTTCAGAATCAAGAGATCTTTTTTTTTTTCTTTTTACAAATCGTTTAGCTGGTAAATAGCAAAAAAAAGGTCATACACGTATCTCAACTTCTAAAATTGAAAGGAAGACCTCCTCGTTGCTCGTAGCGAGATCGTGTCTAGTTTTTTTTTTTTCCTAGACGCAAACTTTGAAGCTTTATATCTTGCTCATTTCAAAACGGTTTTTGCTCAAATTTTCAGGGCTTATAGACTATACAAAACACTATCTAACACATATCATAAACTTTAAAATTCCTCTTCCGTTAACGAGTTATTCCCCTTTGAAAATTTTTTAGGGCCTTTGGTTTCCAGACAAAGGCTCTGGGACTATAATAGCAGGGAATGGGAATCCAACGAATTTGAATAATAGAGGCATTGAAGTTGTGCACATCGGTTTTTGTTTTGGGATTTCTTGTTTCATTTAGAAAAAGGTAGGGGGTCAAAAACAGGATTCCAAAAAGTGCGAACATTTACACATAATTTCCTTTGTATCTTTTAAACAAAAAATATTTTGTTAAGACATGTAGAATAAAAGTTGTGCAGAATTTTAAGGGCTTTCATTTGACACCATTGAAAAAGGGCTGGCCCCTTACATTAGGGGCCAACAGCCCTTGAAACCGTTTGCTTTATAACTCAAAAACGGTTAAGATTTCGATATGGCTGTCGCTGGAAAAGTTGTTCATTTGGATCTTATCAATGTCGTTACAATGTTATTTTGTTAGGGTATTGCGTAATATGAGTGTAAAAAGCTTTACTTGTTAACATGTACCTGTTTTCATTTGGCAAGTTAACGAAGAGTCTTTGAGCGTACAACTGACATAAAGTTATCACAGAAAGTGTACCTGTTTATACTGGATGCTTTAATTCATTAGAAAAGATTTTTTTTTACAGTATACATGCTTTTATGTGAGGATTATAAGCCAGTTTTGTTAAGTTTTAAGAGTGAAAAATCCTATAAAAACAATAAACACAAAATATAAACATTCTATTTTAGTAAGACACAAATTACGGATTAAAAAAACTTCTTTGTTATACATATTAGTTATTATACTGCATGCATTTGAAATCTTTCTGGGATCTGAGCTGTGTGTGTATACCATTACGTAACCTATCGCTCGCCCGCGGCCGAGGAGATCGGTCGCGGCTGGACTACCCAGCCGTCAGCGAGTATCTAATACACAAGATTCGCGTCTTCATATATGGGTTTATTTAGCCGCAAACACATAGAATTGTTTTCATTTTGATTACATATAAAAGTTTATTCTTCTTAAATTGAATTAAACGATAGAGTGTTAATTATGAAATCGTGCTGTTAATTAATAAAAGCAATGTAATTCCCAATTAGAAGCAACATCACACATAAATCAATGGTTGGTATTTATGTAAAAAAAAATAACTTACTGTTATATATTTAAGTCATTTAATAATACTGCTAGCTTTCTAAATTATCCTTGCTTCAACTATCCCTCGCCCGCGGCCGAGGAGATCGGTCGCGGCTGGATTACCTAGCGGTCAGCGGTTATCTTATATACAGAATTCGCGTCTTCATATATCGGTTTTTAGCCGCAAACACAAGAACTCATCTGTTTTAATCTTATGTTATAGAAGTTTCTTCGTCTTAGAACGATAAAGTGTAAACTAGTGGGTATTGTTTTTTAACAAAAAACACATGTCTCCCCTTTGTTATGTATTTGTAACAAAATGGAAAGAACCTGAAATGGACCTTCAGTTTTAAAAGATAGGAGGGAAATTTTAAAACAAAACATCTTGTTACATGTACCGGTAGATGGTATATTGAGCTGACCCGCCTCTTTCTTGCTCTTCATGGCCAGAGACTTGAGGATATGTGATATATGTCATATGTGATATATGTGTCATATGTGATGTAAAATAAAATTAAGTTTTATTTCTATTTAGTAGGTTATATATAATCTATCTATGATACAATGAATGAATGATGAAATGCTTGACCTTGAAATGAAAATTATAGGTCAAGGTCAAAACTTTTGGTGGCGTGCACTCCCTCTCAATACCATCTACCTATGTTCCAAGTTTTAAGTCTTAATGTCAAAGGGTATTAAAGTTATGACCCAGACAGAATTTTATTATTTTTTTCTTAATTTGACCTTGAGTAAAAGAAGGTCAAGGTCAAATATTATTCAATAGTACACCTAAGTGTATTATTATTGTTCTTTGTTTAAAGTTTGAAGTCCTTCTGTCAAAGTATATTCAGAAGTTGAACAATGAAGTTTTTTCTCATATGACCTTGAAATAAAAATTCTAGGTCAAGGTCAAAAATTTTGGTAAGGTTCAACTAGGTTATATACCATCTATCTATGATACAAGTTAAAAGTATGTATGTTAAAAGAGTCTTGTGTTATGGTCCGGACAATATTTTTTATGAAAAGCTTGACCTTGAAGAACAAAATAGGTCAAGGTCAAAACTTTTGGTGGCGTGCACTCCTTCTCAATACAATCTACCTATGTTCCAAGGTTGAAGTCTTAATGTCAAAGGGTATTTAAGTTACAGCCTGGACAAATTTGGATGAAGAAGAATAAGAAGAAGAACTAGACATGATCTCGTTGCGAGCAACGAGGAGGTCTTCCGTCCGATTCTCATCAGATGTGATAAGACCTTTACTTTTGCTATTCGAAAACGAAACATGGAAATGTGGGTGGGGCTACATTTAAAGGATCTGAGACGTTTCTGTATGAAGTGTAAGAGCTATTGATGAATAGCTTTAGATCCCTTTTGGCCCTTTAATTTAGGGGCTTGTCAATTTTTCTTGATATCAAGTTAAAGGACTTTTTTTATTTGATGCAAATTTTATTCAACAAGCATTGAGAAAGTGACCGTTTTTGAGATATCTGAGAAAGAACTTGTTTGGGGCCGACTTTTTATCGGGCCATCTAACAATTTTGATGACTGTACATTGTTAAATATATCATTCATGTTACAAAATATTCAGAAATTAAAAGCCATGATTGTCTTCAAATCAATTGGCTCATAATTTAAAGGACTAGACCTTGGTTATGTAAAAGGAAATTTATTTTTGTTTTAAATGCATTTGGTTCAAAAAGTGTTTAGAAATCAGTTACCATTATTGAGATACATGTATCTGGGAAAGAACGTTGGGGTCGATTTTCTCCTTTTAGCGAAATTTTGAGGGTTGTCTATTGTTATACACATAGTATATATAAATGTACATAGTTCTAAGCATCTTTACTCGTACAACAATTTCACAAATATTTCTCTTTTTTAAAAAAGAATGATCAAAATTCTGGACTTCTAGTCCTTTAAATCCTTAACAACATAGTATATTAAAATTATTACATGTATATTGTATAGGTACGGAGTAAAGACTTTAGACCATTCTGGGCTCTTATTTTAAAAACAGTTCAATAAAAAAATTGAACATGTGCATAAAAACTGAAAGTTTGAATCATTTTACTGCCAAAAAAAACAAGCTCGCAAATTGCGTGTTAAAGATGGTCCGCAATTCAAAATGTTTTATCATATCGACTCAAATTTAAAATTTAAAATTGTCTCTGTTTCATTTAAAAAATGATGTACATATTAAATCTTGTTGAATCCGGATGCTGTGCATTCCGGCATGTTGTCCAATTCGGCGACATTATTCAGTCCCTTGGCATTTTCCTAGCATTTTATTTTTTTAAAAATGTTGTGCAATCCGGACCTTATCTATTCTGTAAACCGGCCGCGATGTAAAGAATTGACTGCTAATGATTAGTGAGAGTTATCTCCCGTAGTCCGGCCACTTATCGATCGATCGGCAATTTTCCTGTCGTTGCTATTGATTTAAACAACTGTGAATATACTATAGTAGATCCAAACTAGTAATTCATTTCAGTATATTCCGTTAAGTCTTGTTATAAATAAATACGCATTCTTTTTTTTGCGAAAATTAGATAATGAGATTATAGTTCATCCCATTTTTTTTCAGGCCGTGATTTAGGATACCGCGGTAGTAAGACTGCCGATATCGTATGCTATCCCCGTTGTATGGCTACACTTACAGAGTTACATTTTATTCTGTCAAAATGCTCCATTCTTTATTAAATTCTCATCTATATAAATATTCAACCTCGCCATTACGTAATCAGCCACCTGTTGGCCAATGTCATGTACTTATCTTGTGTCGGACTTTTCAGGTTAATCGAATGCTTGAAAATATCAATTACGATGACTTTGAAAAAGTATTACCATTGTATGTACTCCTTTATGGACTAATTGTTTTCCAAGAAAAAAAAAATGAAAATTGGTACCGTAATCACGATCGATTAGGTCTAATATATTTCAGAAGAATTGAAAATTTTGCAAGAATAGACGATCAAGACCTACTGCATTAAATACTGAAATTAATTTGCAACAATGTCCTCCAAACCGGATGTTGTCTAATCTACCCTTATTTTTCAGAACCAAACTCCTCCAGATAAGACAAGTTTTACAATGTACAAAATTTATTTACAAAATAAACGACATAAAAGGGTTTCGCGCTATTTCGCTTCGTATTTATACTCGCCCCATACGTCGAAGCGAGTATGATTGTATTACGACTTTGACATCTGTCCTTTTTTATATGATCTATTTTAACAAATAAAATAAACAGCATGGCTATTTGAAAAAATAAAGCAGTGTACATTTGTTCATTAATAATTCTAAAGTTTACGTTGTTTACAATCGATGCATAATTTGCAGGTTGAATAAACCCAATCATTCGGGGGAGGAAATCAAACGGTTACCTTTTTTAAACATTCCCATGATGTATTTTTGGGGAATTTTTGTACGCCCCCAAGAATTATTTTTATTTACTTTGAATATTTCTAACGTTAAAAGAAAATCAATTCTGTGTAAATAGGCGAAAGTCTATAACTTTCTAAGATAATTCATTTGGTTTGCATGGTAACATTTGATACTGTAATGGCCGAAAAATCGGAACATTCAGCTTTAAGAAATTTCTCCACTTGGTACGACATCGAAACGTTATTTCAAATCAGGCATCAAACAATGAAAGGAAATGAAAATTTTCGGCGGATCTAAATGTTAAATATTCTTATGATAAAATGATGTATTTATGACAAATGTAGATTAATCATTTTTATCTTTACTAGATATATTCGCACTTGTGTTTTGTATCCATCTCTTTTAAACCCTTTACAGCCAAATATGTTACAATTCGTGGTCTTTTTATCCTTTTGTTGTAAACAACGCTGGAATCTTCACAATCAATGTGCTGTTGAACGAAAGGCTCGGTTAGCAATACTTACTGCATGGGCCGTCAAAAATTAGTAATTTTAGTGATAGATTAAGAATTTTTTTAGATTTCACAAAGCGTAATTTGTGAAAAAATTATACTGTTATTACTTTGAAAAAAATCATTTAAATTACAAGAAAATTTTGCTATTTCATACGTATAGAGTTTGCACAAAATGAGTTGTATGTTATTCAACCAGTGTTTGAAATTTGAGACCGTTCTTGATATATTTGAGAAAGAAATTTTAGGGGCCATCCTTTTATCTTCTTATCAGGGCCGTTTAACAAAATTTGAGTCATTTCTGAGAAATCGCGTGCACAAAAATCGTTAATAAAAGAACAAAAAGAAAACAAGACACGGAAGCTCTTAACAAGGGGGGGGGGGGGGGGGGGGGGGGCTTGTAAATTCATATTTATTCAAGTTATTAATCATAGGCATTGAATAACTACTATTGCCTAATTGGCAAATTATTTTGTTTTGCTTTTTGACTCCATGACCTCTACAATTTTGCCGAGTTAAACGTTAAAAATTTTTTAAAAATATATACAAGCATGTATATACAGAACATTCATTACGCGATCGCCGTGCGCTTCTTTTTGGGAAGAACAGTCCTGATCAGACAGCAAATAATAATACAGCATACAGACGTTTTATTAAAATATATATGTATCAAGTATTCGAGTGTACGTGCAACGCATATGCAGAAGTCCGGTCGATTTGAAAATCTCCGTAATCTACTTAGTAGTATTTATAATCATGGTGTCCTCTACTCGCTCTTCGCCTGTCCGAATCTAAACAAAACTTTTACTTTCCGAATGTTAATAAACTGTTTTTAAAACTCACATATTCTTTGATAATCAATAACAAAAAAATGTAATTTAATTAAATGAAAGAATAAAATCAGCAATGCGTATGCTTTTTAATGATTCGGACTACCATTCAGAAGAGGTTAAACCAATAGTGTTCGTGTGACCATTATTCTTTTACGGCCTGAATGTAAATCAAACTTGTTTAAAAAAATGCATTGGTATATTAAAGAAATAATCACTGATTCCTTCAATTCCTTCCGTATTAGCGGGCATCGGTAAGTTTTATCGTGCCTGCACCTACCGCAAGCATGTAACATTGTAACACTTAAACTGCCTTATCTCGAACGCGTTTTCAACTCACTTTACTTACTATACCCTGCTAAATTCATGCATGCTCTCTCTCTCTCTCTCTCTCTCTCTCTCTCTCTCTCTCTCTCTCTCTCTCAGAACTCATATATAAAGACTCCTAATATTTTGTTAGCCAAATGAAGATTACAGATTACAGATAGATAAGATGTTTGTGTTGGAATAATCATGTTGTGAATATCGCCTATATAGATGTGGGAAGTGTAATGCATTAAATTCTCAGCAGCAAAAATGTCAGAAATAGACTAATTTATTTTTCAACTCGTACGACTGTAAAACGTTGTATTATATTCATTTGATGGCAGTTTCTTTTAATTTTACGCACTGTGATTTAAGTCAATGCTAAATCAAAAGTTTGATGCATCTTTAACCAATATAATTCAAAATAAAAACAATTCAATGAACTGTACGTGTCATAACGTAGAAACACGAGAAGCCTGTGTCTTAGACCACAGCGAATCGCTTGTCCACTAGCGCGGTATCTCTTCGGCCATGTGCGATTGATGTGTTACGTAAATGTACACCCAACGTGGTGGGTTTTAAATGACGGAATATTTTCCCAACAATAAAACTTATTTTATGACATAGACAAGATCACATAGAACACCTTTTTTCAATGACAGTCATACTATATATCGTTTTTAAATTACAAAACTAAAACATTATAACCTCGTAGGTTAAGGTATAATTTTTTTTGTTTACTCTTTAATATCGTTAACATCGGAATTCCTTGTGTTTGCAGCTAAATAAATAAACCAATGTGTGCATCCCAGCAAAACGCAAATCTTGTGTATTGGATAACAGCAGACCGCTCGCTAGTCCAGCCGCGACCTATTTCTTTGGCCGCGGCCAAGGAATCGGATGCGTAATTGTTTACATACACAGCTCGGAATCCAGCTAGATTTTAAATGCGTCTCAAATGTATTGCATAGTATAAGTTCTTTTATCCATAATGTGTTTCACTAGAAGAGAATGAGAATGTATATACACTTTCCGTATGTAAGCTGGTATACTGTCTACGGTAGCTTTATGTCAGTTATACGCATAAAGACCCCGTTTTACAAATAACAGAGGTAACATTAAATTTATGGGTTAAGAGGTTACTCTTTTCTCCTTAATTTACATTTAATATATCTTATACCATAGTTCTTTGTGTAAGCCGCTATATAAATAAACTTATGTATGCAAGACGCGAATGTTGTGTATTAGATAACCGGTGGCTGCTAGCTAGCAGCCGATCAATAATCTCTTCGGTCGCGGGTGAGGAATTGGTACGTGATTTCACATACAACCCAGGCTTCTAAAAATGATTTTAAAACAAATTTTAAACATTTGTTGTAGGAGTTGTTCTGTGTTTCACTTGAATAGAATATGAATGTATGTCCGCGACTATGTACTTTCTCTTTCTCGGCTTTGAATGATTGTCCATTACAAAAACTAAACAAAAGTGACTAATGATCCTCACGTATCACCTGTAAGAAAAACATCGATACTCACTTTTTATAATTAATTTAAGCAACATATAGGTAAGCTATTACACTTTCTGTTGTAACTTGTGTCAGTTATGCAGACAAAAACATGCACTTTTCACATGAAAACAGGTACGTGTTAACAGTTAGGTCAAGCTTTTTACTCTCGTTTTACGCAATACCCGAACAAAATTTTATTGTAACGACTTTGATAAGATCAAAATGAACAACTTTTTCAACGACAGCCATCTTGAAATCCCAACCGTTTTTTAGTTATCCTGCGAAGACTTTCAAAAAACTTTGGCCCCTAATTTGAGGGGCCAGCCCCTTTTTCTTGATGTCAAACGAAAGCTCTTGGAATTATAAACTTTATTTGCTCTACATGTTTTCACAAAATATTTCTGAGAAAAGAGATAAACAAAGAAAACCACGCAAAAAAAACGACGCTTTTTCAATCCCATTTTTCGAGCCCCACCGAGCTCCGGGGTTTCTTGTGCTAGGCAAATAAGAATGCTTTTGTTCAGATTAACAATCTTTTGTCTTTCATCCCTGAAAGTTTACAATCGATATCGTTTGTAGTTTATGAGAACACTCTTGGACAAACCAACCACCTAAAAATCCTTAAAATGCCAATATCTCAAAAACGGAAATGACGTCATCAACCAAAAAAATTTCCGATAAGGTTCAGAACATAGTTAGTAAGATCTGAAAATTTCGTGCTAATCGGTCGAGCCATTTCTGAGATATCGCGTGCACAAAAAGTGGTAAGAAAAAAAAAGAAGAAGAAAAAGAAAAAGAATCCGAAGAATAACAATAAGGTCTTCCGTTGGAAACGGAAGACCTTAACTAGACACGATCTCGTTGCGAGCAACGAGGAGGTCTTCCGTCCGATTCTCATCAGATGTGATAAGACCTTTACTTTTGCTATTCGAAAACGAAACATGGAAATGTGGGTGGGGCTACATTTAAAGGATCTGAGACGTTTCTGTATGAAGTGTAAGAGCTATTGATGAATAGCTTTAGATCCCTTTTGGCCCTTTAATTTAGGGGCTTGTCAATTTTTCTTGATATCAAATTAAAGGACTTTTTTTATTTGATGCAAATTTTATTCAACAAGCATTGAGAAAGTGACCGTTTTTGAGATATCTGAGAAAGAACTTGTTTGGGGCCGACTTTTTATCGGGCCATCTAACAATTTTGATGACTGTACATTGTTAAATATATCATTCATGTTACAAAATATTCAGAAATTAAAAGCCATGATTGTCTTCAAATCAATTGGCTCATAATTTAAAGGACTAGACCTTGGTTATGTAAAAGGAAATTTATTTTTGTTTTAAATGCATTTGGTTCAAAAAGTGTTTAGAAATCAGTTACCATTATTGAGATACATGTATCTGGGAAAGAACGTTGGGGTCGATTTTCTCCTTTTAGCGAAATTTTGAGGGTTGTCTATTGTTATACACATAGTATATATAAATGTACATAGTTCTAAGCATCTTTACTCGTACAACAATTTCACAAATATTTCTCTTTTTTAAAAAAGAATGATCAAAATTCTGGACTTCTAGTCCTTTAAATCCTTAACAACATAGTATATTAAAATTATTACATGTATATTGTATAGGTACGGAGTAATCACTTTAGACCATTCTGGGCTCTTATTTTAAAAACAGTTCAATAAAAAAATTGAACATGTGCATAAAAACTGAAAGTTTGAATCTTTTTACTGCCAAAAAAAATAAGCTCGCAAATTGCGTGTTAAAGATGGTCCGCAATTCAAAATGTTTTATCATATCGACTCAAATTTAAAATTTAAAATTGTCTCTGTTTCAATGAAAAAATGATGTACATATTAAAACTTGTTGAATCCGGATGCTGTGCATTCCGGCATGTTGTCCAATCCGGCGACATTATTCAGTCCCTTGGCATTTTCCTAGCATTTTATTTTTAAAAAATGTTGTGCAATCCGGACCTTGTTATTCTGTAAACCGGCCGCGATGTAAAGAATTGACTGCTAATGATTAGTGAGAGTTATCTCCCGTAATCCGGCCACTTATCGATCGATCGGCAATTTTCCTGTCGTTGCTATTGATTTAAACAACTGTGAATATACTATAGTAGATCCAAACTAGTAATTCATTTCAGTATATTCCGTTAAGTCTTGTTATAAATAAATACGCATTCTTTTTTTTGCGAAAATTAGGTAATGAGATTATAGTTCATCCCATTTTTTTTCAGGCCGTGATTTAGGATACCGCGGTAGTAAGACTGCCGATATCGTATGCTATCCCCGTTGTATGGCTACACTTACAGAGTTACATTTTATTTTGTCAAAATGCTCCATTCTTTATTAAATTCTCATCTATATAAATATTCAACCTCGCCGTTACGTAATCAGCCACCTGTTGGCCAATGTCATGTACTTATCTTGTGTCGGACTTTTCAGGTTAATCGAATGCTTGAAAATATCAATTACGATGACTTTGAAAAAGTATTACCATTGTATGTACTCCTTTATGGACTAATTGTTTTCCAAGAAAAAAAAAATGAAAATTGGTACCGTAATCACGATCGATTAGGTCTAATATATTTCAGAAGAATTGAAAATTTTGCAAGAATAGACGATCAAGACCTACTGCATTAAATACTGAAATTAATTTGCAACAATGTCCTCCAAATCGGATGTTGTCTAATCTACCCTTATTTTTCAGAACCAAACTCCTCCAGATAAGACAAGTTTTACAATGTACAAAATTTATTTACAAAATAAACGACATAAAAGGGTTTCGCGCTATTTCGCTTCGTATTTATACTCGCCCCATACGTCGAAGCGAGTATGATTGTATTACGACTTTGACATCTGTCCTTTTTTATATGATCTATTTTAACAAATAAAATAAACAGCATGGCTATTTGAAAAAAATAAAGCAGTGTACATTTGTTCACTAATAATTCTAAAGTTTACGTTGTTTACAATCGATGCATAATTTGCAGGTTGAATAAACCCAATCATTCGGGGGAGGAAATCAAACGGTTACCTTTTTTAAACATTCCCATGATGTATTTTTGGGGAATTTTTGTACGCCCCCAAGAATTATTTTTATTTACTTTGAATATTTCTAACGTTAAAAGAAAATCAATTCTGTGTAAATAGGCGAAAGTCTATAACTTTCTAAGATAATTCATTTGGTTTGCATGGTAACATTTGATACTGTAATGGCCGAAAAATCGGAACATTCAGCTTTAAGAAATTTCTCCACTTGGTACGACATCGAAACGTTATTTCAAATCAGGCATCAAACAATGAAAGGAAATGAAAATTTTCGGCGGATCTAAATGTTAAAATATTCTTATGATAAAATGATGTATTTATGACAAATGTAGATTAATCATTTTTATCTTTACTAGATATATTCGCACTTGTGTTTTGTATCCATCTCTTTTAAATCCTTTACAGCCAAATATGTTACAATTCGTGGTCTTTTTATCCTTTTGTTGTAAACAACGCTGGAATCTTCACAATCAATGTGCTGTTGAACAAAAGGCTCGGTTAGCAATACTTACTGCATGGGCCGTCAAAAATTAGTAATTTTAGTGATAGATTAAGAATTTTTTTAGATTTCACAAAGCGTAATTTGTGAAAAAATTAAACTGTTATTACTTTGAAAAAAATCATTTAAATTACAAGAAAATTTTGCTATTTCATACGTATAGAGTTTGCACAAAATGAGTTGTATGTTATTCAACCAGTGTTTGAAATTTGAGACCGTTCTTGATATATTTGAGAAAGAAATTTTAGGGGCCATCCTTTTATCTTCTTATCAGGGCCGTTTAACAAAATTTGAGTCATTTCCGAGAAATCGCGTGCACAAAAATCGTTAATAAAAGAACAAAAAGAATACAAGACACGGAATCTCTTAACAAGGGGGGGGGGGGGGGGGCTTGTAAATTCATATTTATTCAAGTTATTAATCATAGGCATTGAATAACTACTATTGCCTAATTGGCAAATTATTTTGTTTTGCTTTTTGACTCCATGACCTCTACAATTTTGCTGAGTTAAACGTTAAAAATTTTTTAAAAATATATACAAGCATGTATATACAGAACATTCATTACGCGATCGCCGTGCGCTTCTTTTTGGGAAGAACAGTCCTGATCAGACAGCAAATAATAATACAGCATACAGACGTTTTATTAAAATATATATGTATCAAGTATTCGAGTGTGCGTGCAACGCATATGCAGAAGTCCGGTCGATTTGAAAATCTCCGTAATCTACTAAGTAGTATTTATAATCATATGTCCTCTACTCGCTCTTCGCCTGTCCGAATCTAAACAAAACTTTTACTTACCGAATGTTAATAAACTGTTTTTAAAACTCACATATTCTTTGATAATCAATAACAAAAAAATGTAATTTAATTAAAATGAAAGAATAAAATCAGCAATGCGTATGCTTTTTAATGATTCGGACTACCATTCAGAAGAGGTTAAACCAATAGTGTTCGTGTGACCATTATTCTTTTACGGACTGAATGTAAATCAAACTTGTTAAAAGAATGCATTGGTATATTAAAGAAATAATCACTGATTCCTTCAATTCCTTCCGTATTAGCGGGCATCGGTAAGTTTTATCGTGCCTGCACCTACCGCAAGCATGTAACATTGTAACACTTAAACTGCCTTATCTCGAACGCGTTTTCAACTCACTTTACTTCCTATACTCTGCTAAATTCATGCATGCTCTCTCTCTCTCTCCCTCCTCTCTCTCTCTCTCTCTCTCTCTCTCTCTCTCTCTCTCTCAGAACTCATATATAAAGACTCCTAATATTTTGTTAGCCAAATGAATTATCACAGATTACAGATACATAAGATGTTTGTGTTGGAATAATCATGTTGTGAATATCGCCTATATAGATGTGGGAAGTGTAATGCATTAAATTCTCAGCAGCAAAAATGTCAGAAATAGACTAATTTATTTTTCAACTCGTACGACTGTAAAAAGTTGTATTATATTCATTTGATGGCAGTTTCTTTTAATTTTACGCACTGTGATTTAAATCAATGCTAAATCAAAAGTTTGATGCATCTTTAACCAATATAATTCAAAATAAAAACAATTCAATGAACTGTACGTGTGATAACGTAGAAACACGAGAAGCCTGTGTCTTAGACCACAGCGAATCGCTTGTCCACTAGCGCGGTATCTCCTCGGCCATGTGCGATTGATGTGTTACGTAAATGTAGACCCAACGTGGTGGGTTTTAAATGACGGAATATTTTCCCAACAATAAAACTTATTTTATGACATAGACAAGATCACATAGAACACCTTTTTTCAATGACAGTCATACTATATATCGTTTTTAAATTACAAAACTAAAACATTATAACCTCGTAGGTTAAGGTATAATTTTTTTTGTTTACTCTTTAATATCGTTAACATCGGAATTCCTTGTGTTTGCAGCTAAATAAATAAACCAATGTGTGCATCCCAGCAAAACGCAAATCTTGTGTATTGGATAACAGCAGACCGCTCGCTAGTCCAGCCGCGACCTATTTCTTTGGCCGCGGCCAAGGAATCTGATGCGTAATTGTTTACATACACAGCTCGGAATCCAGCTAGATTTTAAATGCGTCTCAAATGTATTGCATAGTATAAGTTCTTTTATCCATAATGTGTTTCACTAGAAGAGAATGAGAATGTATATACACTTTCCGTATGTAAGCTGGTATACTGTCTATGGTAGCTTTATGTCAGTTATACGCATAAAGACCCCGTTTTACAAATAACAGAGGTAACATTAAATTTATGGGTTAAGAGGTTACTCTTTTCTCCTTAATTTACATTTAATATATCTTATACCATAGTTCTTTGTGTAAGCCGCTATATAAATAAACTTATGTATGCAAGACGCGAATGGTGTGTATTAGATAATCGGTGGCTGCTAGCTAGCAGCCGATCAATAATCTCTTCGGTCGCGGGTGAGGAATTGGTACGTGATTTCACATACAACCCAGGCTTCTAAAAATGATTTTAAAACAAATTTTAAACATTTTTTGTAGAAGTTGTTCTGTGTTTCACTTGAATAGAATAAGAATGTATGTCCGCGACTATGTACTTTCTCTTTCTCGGCTTTGAATGATTGTCCATTACAAAAACTAAACAAAAGTGACTAATGATCCTCACGTATCACCTGTAAGAAAAACATCGATACTCTCTTTTTATAATTAATTTTAGCAACATATAGGTAAGCTATTACACTTTCTGTTGTAACTTGTGTCAGTTATGCAGACAAAAACATGCACTTTTCACATGAAAACAGGTACGTGTTAACAATTAGGTCAAGCTTTTTACTCTCGTATTACGCAATACCCGATAAAAAATTTTATTGTAACGACTTTGATAAGATCAAAATGAACAACTTTTTCAGCGACAGCCATCTTGAAATCCCAACCGTTTTTTAGTTATCCTGCGAAGACTTTCAAAAAACTTTGGCCCCTAATTTGAGGGGCCAGCCCCTTTTTTTTGATGTCAAACGAAAGCTCTTGGAATTATAAACTTTATTTGCTCTACATGTTTTCACAAAATATTTCTGAGAAAAGAGATAAACAAAGAAAACCATGCAAAAAAACGACGCTTTTTCAATCCCATTTTTCGAGCCCCACCGAGCTCCAGGGTTTCTTGTGCTAGGCAAATAAGAATGCTTTTGTTCAGATTAACAATCTTTTGTCTTTCATCCCTGAAAGTTTAAAATCGATATCATTTGTAGTTTATGAGAACACTCTTGGACAAACCAACCACCTAAAAATCCTTAAAATGCCAATATCTCAAAAACGGAAATGACGTCATCAACCAAAAAAATTTCCGATAAGGTTCAGAACATAGTTAGTAAGATCTGAAAATTTCGTGCAAATCGGTCGAGCCATTTCTGAGATATCGCGTGCACAAAAAGTGGTAAGAAAAAAAAAGAAGAAGAAAAAGAAAAAGAATCCGAAGAATAACAATAAGGTCTTCCGTTGGAAACGGAAGACCTTAATAAGAAAGTCGACAAAAACAATATGTCTCCCCTTTGAAAGGGGAGACATAATTAAGAAATCGTTCTGAAATTTAATAAAAATATATTATTCCAAATCAGAAGCATCGTCAGTCATAGATCAATGTTGGTTTAGTAAGACTAAAAAGTTCTAAAAACTGTACAAATAATGTTAAGGATCAGCACAAAAACCCACAAAGATTAAACCTTTAAAGACCGAGAAAATAAGCTCCGCCTTCAAATTTATTTGGTCAGTGTACCCCTGTCAATCAACTGAATCGAGGCCTCAGATTGGATGTTAGAAAATGCATGATTGACATTCGTTTACTCGTCCTGTGTATACCATGTTTGGCGCTCGCGATGATCATGCAATTAACTTTTGTCTTGATGCATACCTTGACGAAGAAACTATCTTCGACAGATTAAATTTTTTACTCCTGGAAATTGAAAGATAGGAAGTAAAAATTTACTCGTACTTGCATGGTTATGTACCACACCAAACGCACTGATCACCTATAGTCTATCTAAATCACGTGGCGCCGATCATCCATGAAAAATTTCTTTTATAATTAAAGATGTTTGGGAATAATTGAGATTAAATAATTATATAAATAAATGAAATATTGCGTCTACGATTTATAACGTTAGTTATCACATTTCTTTGAGAAATTTCCCGAGCCGAAACCGAAAGAGAAACATGTACAGACAATTAACTCTGGTAAATGCGCAGCTGGTAGAATTATTGTGCACTGTAGCAGATGATCGGAGAAGTTATACAAACTTATGTTGCATAAAAGTTGCATTAGTATTTGAGTACGGTATGATGATCGTATATTGCATAATTTTTCAGTAAATCCCGTCGAAAACTTGTTCAAACAAACGAAAGATTTTACTCATGTCTCTGGCGGTTATTCATGCCGATATTCATTTCAACGATTGACATTTAATTTGTTTTTCCAAGTACATAATTATAGAAATACAATAATTTTCTAGATCATCGGAAAAACTCTGTTGAGAGCATTTTAACACCCGTGCATATAGACAATATACACAAGCGAGCATGTTTCCCTCGGGGCTTCACACCTGAACATCTGAAGTAAACCGACCGGTTAAAAACCTCGACCTCTAACGGGCTTGACCGGTCTATGTAAAATCGACTTATGTTTCAACTGAAGATTAATTTATGTATCCATGAATATTTCCATTAATTTATGCTGAGAGTTTTTACAGACTTCGTAGAAAGTAAAGGAACTTTTCTTAGAGTTGCGCGCGCGCGATAGAGAGAGAGAGAGAGAGATCAAAATTGAATGCATTATTTAGCAGGGTGTACAAAGTAAAAATGAATTCAAAAAATTAAATATTCTCCGAGCGTTCAAGACAGTCAAAAGAATCAAATCAAATTAATATCAAAGTTCCGTGTTACAATGTTACACGTATGCGGTAGGTGCTGGCACGATAAAAGAAATGTCCGGAATTGAGGGATTGGGTGATGTTTTAAAAGAATATTCACATGAGTTTTAAACAAGATTTGTTTTGATTCTAGCGATCACATAATCACTTTTGTACTACTAGTACGTCTACATGGCCGTTTGTTTCATTGTGAAAACGAATTCATTGCTGTGTTGACCACCCCTGCTAAGTGCTCATGCTGATTTTTTTTCAAAACGGGCGAAAAGGAATCCAAATGTGGCGAATATCAATTTTTGGTGACCTATTGTGTGTAAAATTGTCCCACCCGTTCGTTTATTCGATCAGCCTGTTATTCTATCCCACATGCGACCAAAAAAATCTCGTGTCGCTTCAGCACAGCTCAGAACATATATAGCCCCAGGTTATTTATGGCTGCAGATCATCAATTGATATGTAATTGAGTAAACACTTAGAAGGGTGCTTTCACTGCAGTGGTCAATTGTTAAACAATATCTAGATATCTAGTCTCGAAGTCAGTCATCTTATTTCGCGTTTAAGGTGCGAGATCGTAATCTGAGAATGGGGCTAATAAATTAAACTGTTGAACACGCTAAACTTCTATAGTTATGAACAGAATAAAATAAATATTATAAGTTAAAAGTTTTAAGTCAAAGATCTTAAATAAAATTGGTTCTCTGGATCAGAAGTTAGGAAATACGATTATATGATGCAATGTAGTCGGTCGCCATAGAAATCATCAGACTACTGCAAGTGTCGACAGTTTTCTTATTTCTTTGAAAGACCATAGTTCACTTGGCTTACAAACAATAATATAGCGACATATTTTCCTCTTCAAAAATATATGCACTTCTTAAAGTTGCACTTAAATGAGATAAATATGTGTTCTTGGGGATTTTATTTATTTTTATATGCACATTGATTAAAAACATTTTATTGAAGCTGTGTAGTACGAGATAGTAATGCAACTTAATTGACTGAAAACCAAGCAGAATATTTTATTTTTACATCTGGCCTGTCAAAATAGGAGATTGTAAACTTGTAGCTTGTTAACTCAGAAATAGTCTAGAACAAAAGAAATAGTGTCTTTATGGCTTTTGCTCCTCTTCTTATTTATGTGTATGAGTCCATAAAGGTATTTTTGTTTTTGTTTCATCATATAAAAAAGTGTTGGTTTTTTTTTAACCTAAAACTTAGAACTGTAGAAATTCAGTATCTTAACTTTTGAAAAGCTTTGATACCTTACCACTTGGAAATCATGTAGTGATGCAAATTGTCAAATGTCAATGAGGAGACATCGTCAGAACCCACGGGTTTCCTATCCGTTATACTGCTTTTAAGGCAGTGTAACGGATAGAAAACTCGTGGGTTCCGAGTGCAAATGTGCATACAATACATTGGTCAATACATGTATATTTAAAAAGTACAAAATATGAATAACTAACACATATACATGTACATGTATATGTGATTTGATAAAAATGATAGTAAAACATAGGTCGTTCTTTGTGCCGCACTAAAGTGGCGAAAAAGATTTTTATATCCCCCGCAAACGAATTCTGGGGGGTATATAGGAATCACCTTGTATAGGAATCACATTGGAAGTTATTACTTCACACAAATAGTGCTTATGACCTGACGTTCCTTAATGACCTTGATGCAGGGTCATTTGGGCAAGGTCACTGGCAGGAAAAGTGCCAAATTCGTGTCCTGTCCATATCCTAGTTTCTTATGCAGAAACATTGGAAGTTCTTACTTCACACAAAGACTGATTATGACCTGAGGGTGTGTCATGACCTTGACCCAAGATCATTTGGACAAGTTCAAGGAAACTGGCAGGAAAAGTGCAAAATTCGTGTCTGGTCTATATAACTTTTATGGAAAAACATTGAAGGTTCTAATTCACACAAAGATGGCTTATAACCTCAGGTTGTGTAATGATTTGTCCCAAAGTCATTTAGGCAAATTCAAGGTCAGTGGAAGAAAAATTTCATAATCTTAATAGAAATTATCAGAAGCTAAAATTTGACACAAAGATTGCTTGTGACCTGTAAATATGTTCTGACTTGAGCTTTGGTCATTTGTGCAAGTTCAGTGTCACAATAAGAAATAGAAGCATCAATTATTTTCTAGTAGAGAAATACTTGAGTTATGAATTTTTCATAGCGGGGGTATCATTTGTTAGCTTGCTCACAGTACCTCTAATTGATCCAGTGGGAGCACTGCTCCCCCCTTCCTCACAACCAAAATGTTCCTTAAATTAACATTTAGAAAATTGGATTTTGGGGCATTGTCCCCGCCCCCACACATACTTTTAAGGAGAAAGCAAAATTTTTTTTGTAAAATTTAAAACAAAAGCATATTAAACAATAGAAGATACAGCTGCCTCACAGCTTCCCCTCCACTACCACCACCACCACGGATTAGGACTTTGAAGATTTTTTTGTCAAGATTTCGGATAAATATGTTCGCCTAGCAAGAACGATGCTGAGTGTCTGTATGGCCTAACGTTATATGGAGAGGTGTCCCTCCTGCTGAGCACCTCTCATATAGTGCACCCTAAGGCGGGAGAAGGCGTCATCATTTATTTACAATTTGTGTTCTTTTCAATTGTTTAATTTTAACACTGCCCTTTACATAAATTATTCCCTTAGTAAGCAGTAGAGCTGTAAGTATGAGTACAGGGAAATGTTTATCAGACATAACACTGTTTGTTTCATGCATTAGCGCAGTGAAATTTCTGTTGATTACACTTTGATATATGGCTAGGTTCATGTTGTATCGTGTAATCAGTTGTACATAAACGTATTTATCACTTTGTGTTTGTGTTCGGAATAATTATATACATGTACATATATGATGATTTTTTTTAAAATTATCCTTACCTAATGTAAACATGAAGTAAGTTAAACGGAGAGCTTGCCTGATATAAAAAATAATACTTTGAAATTGAGCCTCGTTTTCGATTTTCTGAACGTACTATTATCATATTGACAGTCTAATCTGATTAAAACCATCCCTCTTCTTATACTCGTCAGGGTCTGATAGGTATCGACAACAGGTCATCTATACAAGACCTTCACATTTGCATACAATCTAAATATACTCCTACTTACCAAAGACATAGCTTTATATGTTAACCAAAGGGAAACCTTTATATGTTTAATGTTTAGGTGCATATCTTCAATATTTATTCTGGAGGTTACATATAAATGGACATGAATTAATTTGTTTGTCTCCTTTGAAGAGTTCCTATTGATTTTCTAAAGCTCTGATTGGTCAGAAGTAATGGTCGTGTGAAGATGACCTCCAATCAATACCTGTCAGGCCCTCACAAGTGCAAGGAAAAGGGGGTGGTTTTTATCAGACTGTTTGACAATCCTTTGTCGACTCGAAGCTGCAACGGAAGACCTCTTCGTTGCTTTGCAACGAACACGGCTCTAGTTATCTGGTAGAGGTTGTCTACTGTCCCGAAAGGGTAACGGTGCCTCCCAAAACCCACCACTAGATCTATGGAAACTTGAATCCATGATGCGAAGAAACTTCTTGTCTTCTATTGATAGGCCTGGTTTCTCATCACACTGTAAACGCTCGAAGATATCTGAGTGACACTCCTTCACCAGGATCTCACTTTCACAAGGAACCAAATGTGAGACTCTTCCATTGGGTAGTATGGAGGTCTTCATAACACCAATGCTCTCAGGTTGATGGGCCTTGCCTAGGCAAACATTTCCAATTATCACCCAACCCAGGGGTAGTCTTTGACCAAAAGGCAATCCATCTGCTCCTATTCTTTGATCCAGTACGTGGTGTGCCGATATTAGATCGCGGCCTATCAAAAGTTCAATGTTAACACTCTCGTCAATCTCAGGAATACATTTCTCTATATCCTGTAAATGTGAATAACATCGAGCGTCAGCCTTAGAAGGTATTTCATTTATGTTGTCTGGTATCTCATTGCATTTAATAAGACTTGGTAGTGTGAGAGTGCATGATCCATCCAGTGAGCGTACCACAAAACCTGATGCTATTATTTCGAGGAGCACCATAGTAAATAATTCTACGACACTTAGGGACATATGGCAGATTATTTGCCTACACTATGGATTTCAGTCAACTGGTGCCCATTTCCTGGACTTTACAAACATTCAACTACAACCAAATGAAAGACCTGAGGACTTATTTCAGCGACTCATGGCGTTCACTGAAGATAACCTCTTGAAAACTGAACTGGGTATCACACACAATGGCCAAGAAATCCAAGAGGATGAAGAACTTACCCCTACACTGGAGAACTTTATTGTACTCACGTGGCTTACTCTCATCCATCCCGATCTTCCAAGATTAGTGAAACAAAGGTATGGGACCGAATTAAGATCACGCACACTAGCTACATTGAAGTCTGAAATTTCCCAAGCCCTTGATTCGCTACTAGAAGAACTACGAAACACAGAGGATGCCAGAGCTATGCGCACTCAGTTTTCGTCAGTGAAGAAAAATTCATCACCGCAAGTCCAGAAATCATGCCCTTTGTGTAAAGCTTCTGGTCGTCCTTACAATCACTACCTTAGTAAGTGTTCATACCTACCCCAAAGTGACAAAAAGTACTTTGCCAAGGCAAGACAGATAATGGGTACAGACAATAACCAGTGCAGTGATGAAGAGGAACTATTATTCCCTCAGGATGCCTCTGTTGCCAGGGTACAAATCCGCCAATCTCCATACATTGATGCATTTCTGGCACATCAGTCTGTTCGCATTACCATAGACAGTGGCGCAACTGGTAACATGATTCGATCAGATGTTGCCAGCAACCTATAAGCAGTAGTCACCCCTTCTTCACAATATGCCCACCAGGCCGATGGATTATCACCGCTCCATGTATCCGGTGAGACTCGACTCACCTTTAATCATGATGGGCAAGAGTTAACATTTGAAGGACTAGTTGTTGACAATCTGGACACCCCCATTTTGGCTGGAATTCCATTTATGGAGGCAAATGACATTATAATCAGACCCGCCCGACAGGAAGTCAGAATTAGTGACAACTGTGTATTCCGATATGGCACTAAAGCTCGGAAAGGACACCACTCCATTCGGCTCACACAAGTACTCCGAGCTCCAGTGACACACACCACAACTCTGTGGCCGGGAGAATACATTGAGGTCAACTTCCCGACAATATGACTAGTCCGGATGAGTACAACACATTTTCGCTGGAGCCCACATCATACCAGAGTTCTACAACAAATTGGCCCCATTCTTCATTCATAGACAGTGTAGTAGGAAAAGTACGGATTGCAAATTTGTCAAATGATCCTTATACCATTAAAAGAAACCAGCACTTGTGCCTAGTGAGACCCACTTTCTCCCCGGATGTTTCTCCATATGAAAACACTACACCTGACCCGAAGCTCAACACTAAAGACAGCAAAAGATCAACCACACATTCTGCTGCAGTCAACCTTGACCCTGATAATACCCTTTCTCCCGAAATGAAAGCACAGTTTAAACAGACTCTCGACACATACGATGAGGTGTTTAATCCAGATTTTAAAGGTTACAATGGTGCCAGTGGTCCACTCAAGGCTGTTGTTAACATGAGACCAGTCCAACCTCCTCAAAGAAAGGGACGCTTACCTCAATACAATAAACAACTTCTTTCAACACTTCAGGACAAATTTGACGAGTTGGAGGCATGTGGTGTCTTCACCAAGCCAGAGATTGTGAAAGTCAATGTCGAGTATGTAAACCCATCATTCCTAGTCAAAAAGCCATCTGGGGGCTTCAGATTAGTCACAGCCTTCGCAGATGTTAGGAGATATAGCAAGCCTCAGCCATCGCTTATGCCTGACGTAGATTCGACCCTCCGACAAATTGCTCAGTGGAGATATATTGCAATAACAGACCTTACACAGGCATTCTATCAAATCCCTCTGGCAAAAGAGTCCATGAAGTACTGCGGTGTGGTAACCCCCTTTCGTGGCGTCAGAGTTTACGCTCGTTCAGCAATGGGTATGCCTGGCTCAGAGACCATTTTAGAGGAGCTGACCTGTAGAGTTTTGGGTGACTTAGTCCAGGAAGGTGTAGTCGCTAAGTTAGCCGATGATCTGTACTGTGGTGGATCTACCCCTATAGACCTCCTTAATAATTTCACAAGGTCTCTTCAAGCTCTACAGAGAAATGGCCTTAACTTATCCGCATCAAAAACCGTGATCACTCCAAGGGAAACCACAATCTTGGGGTGGATATGGCGTGAAGGCACCCTTCGTGCAAGCCCTCACCGAATTGCTGCGTTAGACAACTGTCAACCCCCATCTACTGTCACTGGCTTGAGGTCATTTATTGGTGCTTTCAAAGTCCTTGGACGTGTCTTAAAAGGATGCTCACATGTCATTTTTCCTTTAGATACTGCCACTTCTGGCAAGGACTCTAAAGACAAAATTCAGTGGACTGATGATCTCCATAACCACTTTGAAAAGGCCCAGAAAAGTCTCTCATCCAATCAGACAATTACTCTACCGCAAGCTTCAGACCAGTTGTGGATAGTCACTGACGGTGCTCTGCGTAGTGGAGGACTTGGGGCTACACTCTACATAAACCGCAATGACAAAATTTACCTCTCTGGATTTTTCAGTGCTAAGCTCCGAGCTAATCAGCATACATGGCTACCGTGTGAAGTCGAAGCACTTTCAATTTCAGCAGCTGTAAAGCATTTTAGTCCATACATTGTACAGTCATCACTAAATGCCTGTGTTCTAACCGATAGTAAGCCATGTGTGCAGGCCTTCGAGAAAATGTGCCGTGGCGAATTTTCTACTAGCCCACGCGTATCAACATTCCTGTCAACTGTGAGCAGGTTTCAAGTATCTTTGCGCCATGTGTCTGGTGCGGCTATATTACCAACAGATTTCAGCAGTCGAATGCTCCCGCTTGTGATGATCCCTCATACCAAATCTGTTCCTTTGTTAACACTACCGCCCAGTCAGTTGTTCAACGAGTAACCACTGAGGACATAGAGGAGGGAAGAGCCAAAATGCCATTTACCACAAGAACCTCCTGGCTTGCCATCCAACAAGACTGTTCAGACCTGAGACGTACACATGCACACCTTCTGCAAGGCACAAGAACATCCAAAAAGTTAACAAATGTTCGGGATGTCAAGCGTTATTTACAGCATGCAGTTATTGCCAAGGATGGGTTATTGGTGGTCAAACGTAATATACCATTCCACCCAACACAGGAGTGCATTATCGTTCCGCGCAGCGTTCTCGACGGACTCCTTACTTCTATACACATTTCATTGAACCATCCATCTTCCAATCAACTAAAAAAAGTGGTAAATCGGTTCTTCTTTGCACTTGACATGGACAAAGCTATTAACAACACCTCAGACAAGTGTCATCAGTGCACTGCATTGAAAAGTTCACCTAAATTTCAACCAGAACACTCGTCAAGTCAACCACCTGACAAAGTTGGCTTTCTGTTTGCAGTTGATGTCCTTAAGCGAGAACGCCAATTCATACTGGTTCTGCGTGAGTACATAACTTCCTATACACGGACGTTACTCATTGAAAATGAGCGCCATGAAACACTTCGGGAAGGACTACTCATTTTGTGTTCAGAGCTACTACCGTTAGATGGCCCATTTGCTGTAATCCGGACAGACCGTGCACCTGGATTTACTGCATTAGTCAACGACAAACTCCAAGCATCGCATATCCATTGAAGTAGGACGTATAAAGAACATCAATAAAAACCCCGTAGCAGAGCGAGCAATACAGGAACTAGAAACGGAAATCTTGCGTTATGATCCAATGTGTCGCACAGTTACTCCATTGTCTTTGTGTTTAATTACCTCTCGACTGAATACACGAATAAGAAGTAGAGGACTCTCTGCCAAGGAGATGTGGACCCATCGTGACCAGTTCTCGCATGACCAGATCCCTGTGGACGATAATGATCTCATTTCCAAACAACATGACATTAAGCTCGATAATCACCCACACAGTCAGGCCTCTAAACAACCCGGAAAGAGCACTGCCCCTGGATGTCGGAGCAAAATTGGCGACTTGGTGTACTTATATTGTGACCGTAATAAATCAAAAACCAGAGACAGGTATATCGTAGTATCTTGCGATGGCGACTGGCGACACATTAGTAAGTTCAGTGGCTCCCAGCTCCGACGAACAGCTTATCGTGTTAAAGACAGTGATTGCTACTTAGTACCATCGCAGGAAATACGTCAAGACACTGTTCCGATCAACCTACCCTCTGACGATGAGTGCGATGAGTCGCCTCGTGAATCGATGGACTTGGACAACAACTTAACCAATCCAACATACCCATCACCACCACCAATACCTACTATTCTCTCGGATCCTCCAACTCCGCTTCATCCCTCATCACCTGTAGATAAACTCACAGACCCACTAGTTTCCGAGATAACACACCCTGACAGTGCTGCCGCTTTACCACTTACTCATAACGATGACCTGCAACCTAGATCCACCCGTGTTCGCCATCCACCGAAGTGGTTATCTGACTACGTTTGTGATTAAACCGTGTGATTTGTGTGTGGGGCATAATAATCCCCTTTTAAGTGTTAATTCTTGACATCTATCAGAATTCAGTTTAAGTTGTCATTGCATAAAGTATGTTGTGTGATTAACAATACCTTTATTGCATTTAGTATTTTTCCATTTGTAAAAAAAAAAAAAAAAAAATGAAAAAAATGAAAAAATGGTGACACCATTATGTTAAATAACATATTCCGGGTTTGCAGAGTGTGACCCGTAGGGTTCTGTGTTTATATTTTACTCTGTCATTCTACCCCTTTTTTCCGGTTTAATAAATGCTGCGTTGATACCTGTGTTGGATATACATTAACTGGCGCTACGTCCAGACGTTACAGATCTCCCGGTACATGTTGACAATACGTATTCCATCTCTGGGCCATGTGTGTTGAAGGCATCAAATCAAAGTACTGAAAGTACTGTTAGACGGTGGCGCCATTTGAAAGTGGCATATTACATGTATGTAAATTATTGTTGTCGAAAATCCACAGCCAGCGTCTCATACATGTACTAATACCTAACGCTTACTCGCACAATTGGTCGTGAGTTACTTACATGGATAATTCTGTGGAAATCGTAGTTGTGTTCACAATCCACACTTTACAAATGTTGTGTCTCTTTATCGTCATCTTTTTGGGAAAATCCATAGATTTATCACAGTAGCCTTTGTAGTATAGAAGTTTGTATCTATATGTTTTGTATCTATATCAGTTGATATTAAAACTCCGTTTTTGGTAATACATGTACTACACAAATGTATTTTGATTGCCCCAGAATGACTCATTTAATATGTAGGTTGTCACCACATATTGAATGAATAAATCAAATCCAAAGCGATTTCATCACAGTACGCCAAACTACATGTATTTGATTGTATAAAGAAGGGGAATTTTGGTTTTTTCCCTTTTGACCTTTGGGGTGACCCTGCAAATGGGGAACAACTTTTGAAAAGTGTGGATTGGACTTTTGTGCTTTAAAGATATTGTAGATTTCTCAAAGTAACAAGAACAAGTAAAGCTTTAGTATGATAAAATACTTATCAGGTTTTTACTAACTATTTGGGCATACATGTAGTATGTTTATTGTCCCTCTCGACAGCATTTTCCCTCAATTTCTTCACGGGGAAAAAGTTGCATCATCACACTTGCTTGTGGACCATCACACTTGCTTTTGTCCTCATAGTCAGTTATACATTTAGGTGTACAGAAAACGGAATGGTTTTCAAGAACCAGTTTGATAAAACTGATATTGCGTTTGGAATGCACGTCATCATGAAACAGAAGAGTCAATCAATATTTTATCTTCGACTGTAGTGGATTATTTCCATTTGCTCACAACGAAAGTGAATAAAAATTTGAGAAAAAAAATATCAAACAATATTCAGTCGCGGCAGTTTCATTAATCAACGTTTTAAAGTACATTTGTATAATTGTATTTAGCTATAGATTTATTCAAATCATTTGAATGAATTTGGGAAAGTCACACGTATATTTTATCGCTTCTCAGTACACTTTAACACGCATAATTTACTTGCAACATTAAACTTTTCTAGTAAACTTACAAGAAATATAGATTAATTATTCAAAATTAGTTTTTAAAAACACCAAACAAACTAAATCCAAGTTAAACGCATGTGTTTTCTGACCGTACAGCTGTGTATATAAATTTCATTTTATTCTTTGTATGTACTATAGTCTATACATTAGATCTACGGTCCGCAAATCCCGGCAATATTTCCGGAAAGCTAAAGTTCTGTAGCTCAGCAGAATACTAGTTATCTATGAAGCACATTTTTCACCTTCATGTTTCATTATTTATCGCAAATATAGCATGGATGTATACGCTACGGTCGATGTAGCATTTCGTTGAGTGATGACACTTATTTTAATTGCGAGTCGCAACAAACTGGCGCATTTATATAGGCCCGCCTATTTGTAAATGGAAACAAATGTCGGAGAAAGCTCATACTCGCGAGTTAAAAATTATTTGAGAACAAAAGGGGTGATATTTACGTACATGTGTAAATAATGTTATCTGTTTGCGAAAAAAAATCCCCCAAAACCAAAGAAAAGGTTCTCTAGTAGCAGAGACGGGTGCATATGGATTAAAGTCACAGATTGTACTTCGCTCATCAAATTGCGTTATTTCAGTTAAATGTGAAAAATTCGTCAGAAACTGTTAAGTGAACAAAATTATTATATCTTACCTTACCGTTCAAAATGTACCATAAATGTATATGGACTATTGCATGAGTTGAACCGATTGTTTTTTCTCAAAAAAGCTAGCGTTTACTGCAAATTAGAGATACACGAGCTGATACGCCGTGCAATCCATAAGACGTTTTACAGCATGTCTTTAATCCCTTATTTGCTTACAAAAAATCTGAACTGAAAATCTTTAAAACATCGTAAAATGTTGTTTGTTTATACATGTACATGTAAAATGGCGACTTGATTTGCACGTGAATTTTACAATCCGAGGTCTATTGATTAGCGTGTTTGAGAGAAAGTCAGCAGCAAGTAAAGCGTCAACATCAGTAGTAAATATTGTCTGATGAATATTGAGGTGCCTGTAATAATATTAATGTTCCTACAGACTGAGTGGGTTACAAAATTAAGTAAATCACAGGATAGTCCAAAATTAAACACATTTGTATCGTAAATTTCAAGTTTTTTGTGTGTTAAAAGAACACATGAACACTTGTAGAAGAAAGTGTGCCATTGATCAGTTGAAGTTCAATAAAATGTAATTAATCTAATATTCATTATCAGTATCTGTTGTGAATTCTTTAGAATAAGTTACAAAAAAATAAATATTTTTCCTCAACTAAAATTAATGCGTTGAAAATGAATTAATTTATCGATGAAGCATACTTGCTGAAATATGAAATGGCAAACTTTTTTAAAATTGTGTGTGTTTCTTGTGATTATTGTGAGATGTCTTAGCCAATTATCGCAGTGATATAGTTTATGCAGTCCTGATACACAGTTTAACGTCACAACTGGCAGTTGGTGCATACATTATCGATACCGCGTAAGCAGACATGGTAACGGCTCATTTAAAATAAAACACAATTTCATAAATTATATAAATATATGTACAAAATTATTAGCAGCTATAATGCTTAAAATATCTGAAAAGATTAAAATTACTGAAATCGACACATAGATAAACATTGCGTGTAACACTGCATGCCTAACAGAGTTATCATTCGTTATCCGCTAGGGTCCTCGTGAGAAATACTCTTCCGGTCAGGACCGTAGCAATAGACCGTGGCTATTTATAGCCACCGTCTAAAAATGAGGATGATAGAGAAAAAAGTTATACACATATAACGAATGAACATGCATAAAATATCATGGTCACATGTTTTTCGATAGTCATTGTCACCCTAATCATAATCAGCACTTTCGTTTCAGTATTTGTTCAAAAATACTATCTGACCTCTAACAACAGATGACAATGACGCCTGCCGTAGAACATATCATTTCAGATGGCACTGATGTACCTGGTATTATTTTCTTGCTAGACCAGCAATATTTAGAAACAGTACTTATTTTTCAGACCACCATTTGAGAGGATCAACATTTTGCGTTTCGCTTTATCTAAATACTTTGACACCCACTTTCCGACTCGTTAAGCTCGTCTTGAAACACTGCTAACAAGTCCAAAGATTGTTCAGCTTTTTATTTTATTATGGGGGGGGAGGGGGGGTTGTTCTTCGCTGATGGTCTCTAGTCGGGCGCGTTTAATCAATGGTTAATCTTCATCTTTTCGTAAGTTATGTGGTCGATACAACGCCCTTGTCAGCAATAACAATCTTCCACTGGGTCGCATGCTGACTGACGTTTTTAGTACTTATTGTTTGACCATTATTTTTCACCTAATGTCTACAGATTTTCCGTTTTCCCGAATACGATCAAGAGCACACGGCGGGTGTGACCGGTCAGCAGAGGATGCTCACTCCTCCATGACACCTGATCCTACCTTTTTTTTAGGGGTCCGTGTTTGCTCCGCTTCTGTTTGTAATTTTCCTTTGAACTTTTGAATTTGATCAATGTTCGTTTTCACCGCTTGTCGTGTAATGATTGCTATGTTTTAATGTGCAATGAATGTATGTCAATATTTGCTATGTGCTAAATCCGTATACAAGTTTAGAAATTTGAATAGTGATTGACTTTAAATGATTGAATTTTTAATGAATTTACATCTTTTTTTATATATAGGTGTCTGATGTAATGCACAGTAACAGTACAAAAAGACGCATCGTTACGTTACCAGACGTCAATGCTGCCACTGAAATGAAGTTATGGGGAGAGTTGGTCGATTGCATTGTGGCGGTGGGATCGATAGCTGTTATCACATGTGCCCATGTTGACATTTACCAGGAAAAGCGTTCACTCAACTCCTCTGGGATCACTGAAGTAAAGGTACTAAAAATATAATGATAATTTTGTGATGTTGTTTTATTTTTATGTTTTCTTTATGAGAGCTTTTAAAATAAAAATTGGTGCAATTGGAGAGCAACATAAGATTATAAGATGATTAAATGGTTACTGTAAATTTCAAGATATGTAATAATATAATTTAGTTGAACAGATCTGTTATTATTTAACAGACGAACTTTCTGAAGTCTCTCATAACTCAGTTATTTTTTTAAGATTATAGAAAAAAGGGATATGTTTGAGTTAAAATGCTCAATATTTTGCCTCTTTATTATATTGATAAAACATTGATATTCAATGTTAAAATAAGTTGAAAATTTTAAATACTTATTTTTTTAATTTCAGATTGCAGATATAGAGGAAGATTTCCCAGGGACTGTGAAAGGAATGTCATTTGATGATATTGAAATTATATTTCTCTTAATATTTTTGTACATATAAGTATATTTTCTGAAAGTTATTATGTCATTTCATTTATTTGGTTTATAATTGTAATATGATTGATATCCTTGCTGCAAAGGAGGAGGGGTATATTGTTTTACCATTATGTGTTTGTCAATCTGTCTGTCCGTTTGTATCAATCCTTTTATCTCAGCAACTATTCATGGAAGATGGTTAAATCGTATCACAGTGTTTGTTTAAGTATGTCATATATTGGGATTCATAGTTTTGTAACAATCAGATGCATATTCCTGTTTAATGTTAACTGTGCTTATTTTGTATATTGATTATTTACATCAGAGCGGTGGTATCGATATAGCTTGTTCTCCATTATTTTCATTTGTGGAATATATATGTGATGTTAAATTGTTTTTTTTTTCTTCATATTTTGTAGATCTAACCTATCCATTCTTGTGGATGAGGACTTTATGTTATTCAGTGTAGAACAGTTGAAAGAACTCTTCCCGAAGTCGACATTTGTCGAGAATGTTAAAGTGAGAGGGATACATGTAAATAGAAGATCCATAATCATGTATATGTAAGGAATGTTATTAAGTGATAACAATATGATGAGGAAAACAAAAGACTTTACGACTTCCCAAAGTCGACATTTGTCGAGAATGTTAAAGTGAGAGGGATAAATAGAAGATCCATAATCATGTATATGTAAGGAATGCTATTAAGTGATAACAATATGATGAGGAAAACAAAAGACTTTACGACTTATGACAAAATTTTACTAATGACAAACCAATGGATATTTGAATGTATTTGCTATGAAAAGGATTAGAGAAATCAAAATAAGGATAAATTAATGGTTATATATAAATCTTGTTCTTGAGGAGCATTCCAAATGAGACTTGAAATGTTTACGACTTTGTCTCAAGTTCTTTTCTCAGAGGAACGATAATTTTATGTTTGAAGTTTTTAAGTTTCTGACGCAATCAACATAAAATAGTTTGCTTAATTATTAATTGTTGTTTTTCACACTCTGGCAGCGGGAAGAAACATGAAGATGGGATTTGCAGCGAGAGTGAGAGGAAATCAGAAGACGGGGATGGCAGTCTGTTGAAAGATGTTGATGACCGCATCTTGAAAGACAGACTCCACTGTGGATTGATAGACAAGAGGACAACATTTAGATGTGCTGAATTATATTTATACACGGTTGGATAATTATTTTCAAAATAAAATATGCTTTTGAGCCTTTTGCCAATGATTGTAGTATTATTTTTATTTCTCTATATTTGTTTTTGTAGGTAAGTTGGAGCGAATTAAAAGTTATACAATTGTATTCAGAGTTTAAGTTATCGGTCAATTGTTTTAAATGTATATATCAGAACCAGGTCAATAGTTGTATATTTTTCTATCAGAACCGCAACAAGTATTATAGTTTTTTTTATACGGATCGTTTACATTTATTGGTTCTTTATAACTTAAACTTAAACTTCTAATAGGTAGTTTAATCTTTTAGAGAATGTTGTTCTATCTTTTGATTGAAAAAAAAAAAACACATTTCTCACATTCACAACCTTTCTGGCAAATATCACAAGTATGTTTCCCTGTGTCTTTATCTAAGTTATTTTAAATCTGAGTCCATCAAACAATGCCTCACAATATGTTTTCCTGTGTCTTTATCTAAGTTATTTTAAATCTGAGTCCATCAAACAATGCCTCACAATATTTAATCTTCTGCAGATACTTGAACAAAGAATCTTTTTCATATCGTTATATTGAAACCATTGCACCATGTGTTCGTATTTTACAAGTTTCATGGACCAAATCTACAATATTGTCAGGCACCAAACAAAATCACAGGACAACAATCTAACACATTAATACCCATTTCCAATGCATTTGTACATATAAAATCTTTTTTTTTTTTATTAACATAGCTTAGTAGACTATTTAGCCGAAAGCCATTTAATATTCCTTTTCGTAATGTAATTTTTACTTGCTCTTTCGGACAAAGACATCTAATGAGATAAGGTCATATGTTAATGATTCCTTAATTTGATTGGTCGTTTAATCAAGCAGACTGAATTGGAATTAGCGCTTGGGACCCCATCTTTCATTACATTGCGGGTTTCCCAAATATATGCATCGACAACTCTAATTCCGACTTGCGTTCTTTTATTATCCAGGTATGTTTAAGTTTTATTTTATAAGTTTTTAAAGCATTTCTTTTAATTTATTTGAACTAGGATTGCGTTTTAACAAGACATTATCTGTTTTCTTTTGTTCGATATAAATCCTTTTTAAAAAATTTCAATTTTGCTCTTGATTGCAAAGTCGATAATTGTTCGTTTGTTTTAAATAGAAATGATATTTTTAGTATTTGCGGTCATGTTTAACGACTAGCGTTGTAGTTTATTAGTTGTAGATTAGTTTAAGTTTTGTGTGCATTTTCTTTCGTTTTCTAATTGATCCGTAATGTAATTCCAATTTGGCTTTTGAAATTGGCGAGTAATCTAAATTTAGTCTAACTCTTCAACTACGGAAGTTAATAAAGTTAATTTGTTTACTTTCACATTTGGTTAGTTTAGTATTAAAGTTTTAATATGTGGATATTAACTTAACTTCACAAAGGAAATGGATCAGTTAGGAATCTTTTTTCAATACGGACTGGATCTTGTTATTTGTGCCTTTGTCCGGAAATGGGTAGTTTTAGATTTATTTGTTTTTAGTAATCATTATACGTTTAGATATTTTTAACTGTATTGGTCATTCGATGAAATGATATTCCATTCATAACGATCTTAATTGAAAATCAAAACGATTTTGATTATAGTTATTTTTCATACATTTTGAGACACAAAAACTATTGTTATTCGTTCTTCTGATATGTCTCATGTTTAAAGTTTGTTATAAATGTTACGTAATAGTTTCATTTCATCGCGGGTTTCCCAAATATATGTATCGGTAACTCTAATTCCGACTTGCGTTCTTTTATTATCTAGTGCACCAAGACATCCTGTTCTTTGCACCTCTTCGCAATTTCCCCACTTAGCGAAATTAAGTTTCAACAATAGCAATTCCCAAAGCTTGGAAAACTTACTGGTGGAGAATCTACAAGATACCGGAACCTCAATGAGACCTGGAAATCATACACGAGTACAAACAAGGGCTATGTCGGGGCAAAATGGTACATCAAACGACTGGAGGATCCAGTACATCAACTGCAGCAACATCAACGGGAGCATCAGCCACAATACGTACGGCAACGACAGGGACACAGATGTCCACAGGACAGAGAGCAGCCCCGCCTGCCCCACCAGCAACTCCTGCAGTAACCGACATGCCGCCTAAAGTGTCGGTACATTTGGCCCCATACAATGAAATGTTATCGGTTGTACAGTGGTGGATAAACTTCATATCATACATTCAGCTGTACCAGAGGACAAACGACCAGGCTCTAAACATATTACCATTTTTTTTACAGAACCAGTCAAACACTGGTTTTACCAGCTTCAGTTAACAACGAGAACTTCGTTAACCAATATCAAGCAAGCTTTTTTCGCCAGATACAGGAAAACTGAACAAAATCTCGACCTTGATGACATAAAACAAGGTATTGACGAGGATCTAGATTCATTAGGCCGCATCAGACCTAGCAATCGCTGAGGCGGAACTCGCCAAAAAGGCTGTCAAGGGACTACGCCAAACACTTCGGGATCATGTTTACATACGCAAACCGAAGACAATGGTGGAACTACGCCAGGAAGCGAGGCTGGTGGAATGTGGTTTGAGTATGTCCAACGACATGGAAGAAGACGTCACGGCCACCATCCAGGCATCCGTCAATGCTGCTATGGCCTCCATGCAGCAGCTGATGACGCCTGTAGCAGCGATGGATCCAAACCCCACCAACCGAGTCACTCACCGCCCACCCCAACAATCAACGCAGAACCAACATAAAGGCAGGAGAGAGAGGGAAAGAGAGTGTGATATGGATGTAGTGAGTCCTGTATTTCTAAATCCCATTGAAGAGCTAGGAACGAAAAATGTTATTATTGCGGCAAAGAGGGTCACCGTCAACGTGTTTATAAAAATTACTTGATACATAAAGCCTTAGGTTTAGTGCAATATGGATCCTGCTATATAATTTCTATTTATAAATGGAGAGAGGTGATGCCGAAACAGTGACAATGGACGTTACTAGTGAAAACACATGGTATATTCCACAATGGTCTGGACCCCCCCCCCCCCAGATCCACGCATATTGTAGAAAGTAAACTATATAAACGAAAATATGCCATAGTATGATCACGGTATAATTTAGATTTATTCAAGCTACACATCAGTTTTTTGAAGTCAAAATAACAGACACCCCACCTAATGGATGTTAAAATTAGAATTATACGAAATTATACGTTGAGGGGTGTTATGGCCGGTTTATACGTTTTCGGAGAATTTAGTCTCGCGCGCTCGATTGGTTGGATGCAGGAGAGTTTCGATAGCTTCCGCGGGAGGGTTGACATATATGTACATCTACGTCTCCAACACCCCTCCGATCAATCAATACATAATTAATTTATTTTTCAGCTTAATGACGAGTCCGATGAAAATGAAGAGAACGATCTAGAGTCAACATTTGAAACATTAAATGACGTAAGTTGTATAACAAGAGGAATTATTATTTGATGGAAACATATTTTAATCTTTTGTGAACTATTACAAAGTGTACCGTTTGTATCTAGAATACAGTTTACATTGAATTCATCGGCATTTCATGATCGCACATGTCAAATGTATATTGTTGCAAATGTCTTATTTTAAATGTTGTTATGAATATGAAGTGTTGCATGCTTAAAACTTTCATAATGTGTTACAATTCTCACAGTTTTCTCACAAATCGTAAAATTAACCTATAGTTTAGATGATAGTTTAATTGTTCACCAACTTCAGAGATTCGTTATCGGCGACCTCACTGTAGTATAACGTGAGAATCGACGTCTCCGATTTACATCGTGTTCTTAATACTGATATACCGGGTATATACATCAGCAAAGCAAAATAACAACTGCAAATGCAACCTTACATAATTTTTTCCATATTAAAGCTTAAAACATATCCTATATCTCAGCGTAATAATGGTAAAAAAAAAGTTTAATCATCATATATAACCGTTATTACGCACGGATTACCTAGAAGAGGTATCTTGATAAGGATTTACAGCGAGATAAATATCCCGATTGGCAGTTCAAACTTCACACGCGACTGTTTGTGTACACTACAGAAGTATCGGAAGGTCACGTGTCAAACACAGGTGTTCATTACCAGTGTCTCGTTGGCGAGAAGTAGAGGAAATTTGAGGCATTAAGTGAGAAAACCTAAATGCTGTACAAAATTCACATAATCCGTAAATTTTGGTGTATTTTGATTAGAAATTATTAAGTTTATTAAAATTTTTATTTATATTTATATTTTAAAATTTTATTAAAATTAGAAAGTTTAACGCCCAGCATCTTGCAGAACTTTATGCAAGTTTCAATTAAAATTCAAGAAACGGAATGCAACTAAACTTTCCTCCAGCAACAGCAGTAGCTTCTGAAGACCCTTTTCGACCCGATGCAGAGGTAGAGCTCATTGATGGCAATCATCCGCATCATGTTATGCTTCAGTTACAGGAGCTCTACCCGGAGGTACATGTAGAAGAACTTAAAACAGGTAAAAATGACCTTAAATGTTTTTTGCCAAACTTGTATGCAGAAGAAGCCAGACAGCGATACATTGGAGAATTTAACATTCCACTGTCGGCCATCAATTTCGCATCAGAGTCGAAAGCAATTAGAAATTTGAATGCCCAGCATCTGGCAGAACTTTATGCAAGTTTCAATTCAAATTTAAGAAAAGGAATGCAACTAAACTTTCCTCCAGCAACAGCAGTGGCTTCTGAAGACCCTTTTCGACCTGATGCAGAGGTAGAGCTCATTGATGGCAATCATCCGCATCATGTTATGCTTCAGTTACAGGAGCTCTACCCGGAGGTAGAAGAACTTAAAGCAAGGTAAAAATAACCTTAAATTTATGTTATATTTGTTCAAGACAAAACAAGCATAAAAGGTAAACGCAAACAAGATATCACAGTAGATTAAGATAAAAATTGTGAAGAAATTTCAAAGATTGACATCGATATATGGCATTTTTTTCTGAAATGTTTTCCTCTACGAGAAGCTGTCAACGGGAGCTAAGTCATTTTTTGGCCTATCAAGAAATGACGAAACTTCCAACAGCTTGAGAACTTCGCAATTCGAGAAATTAACAATTATGAGAAATGTTCTGCTGGAGAAATATGGAGGGACTTTTTCATCAATCTTCCAGGATGAAATATATTAACTTTTTAATGCTTTTATATAAATACTTTGCTTGTTTTATATACACACCTGGTAATGCACACATCTAACCTAACCACCCTCAACACACACAAATAAATTCAAATTTATTTCATCACTCGGTGTCCCAATGATCGTAAAGAAGAAACGAAGAGGAAAAACAGACCAGGATCACACAAGACTTTCAACAATGAGTCAGAGTTGCCGGGACCAGGTGAACACAATAATTTAATAGCACCCTGGAACGAGTATTTTCGTATTTAGATTATATTAATTATTGCCTGGAGGTTTCTCAGGCAAGTTCTGTCCTTCAGAGGGTTATTGATGAAGGCATGAGCATTGCCAAGATGAAGCAGATGTTGAAGGACCGTCTGTCTCCTCCACCAGAGACGACTTCACTTGCTCTGCAGAGAATTCGGGGGAAGGTAACATGACTCCTTGTTATGAACGAAAAATCAAATTTTATCCATTTTTCTTTTAAAAAAAGAATATTTTTTAACTCTCATTTTAGGCTAACAAAGAAAGGAAAAGAAAAGGCACACCAAATACATCAAGCTCATCGAATAACACTAAGACTATTTTGCTTGACAACATGAAAAATGTTATATTTGTAAACAATAACAATTGTAGATTATTCCTAGCATTCCATTTTCAACTCCATCCACTCTCTCTGAAAGATCAAATCTACATCCTGCGTTGTCGAGTAAATTTTACATGAAACACTAATATTCTATATCTCATGTATAAGGCACTGCCAAGTACACTTTATGTCGTAATGGTCATAATTAAATGTAAGTTGGTCTAAGGATGTTTTAATATACAACATTTTTTACCTATAATAATTAATAGCTTAATTATTTTTCATGGCATTAACAAAGTTATAGGTATATTGTACAAGTAAAACTCAGGAATGTGGTCCTTTTACTACACTTCAAGTTGTATAAAGAGATATTTATAACAATTCTTTAAAAAATTACTACATACAAAATAACATACTGCAAAACAGCAAAGTCCTGTAGATAGGACTTTGAAATTTCACAAATTTGGTAGGACACCCTCGGGTATCACAACCTAGTACTGTGTTTTTCTGCTTAATGCCCAGTTATCTATAATAAAGAGTTTTAAAAGCGCATTTCACTGTATGACTAACAGAGCTCCTTATAATGTAATGCTTGAAGGGTATTAAATCAATTAAGTCATTCACTGGCAATACAACGTGCTTACAAATTTCATTTGATTAAATTTAAGTGTTTATTAATCAGTTATACCACTTACATATGTATTATACTGGTGTACAGGTTACGGCCAATACGCCAGAAGGGGAACTTATCACAACTGCGGTTGCTGAATACACCAACCGCAGAGTGTACATGGGGGTGTTAGAGGAAGACCAACTAACGTATTGCAAAACTTCTCTTGGGAAACTTGATGAAAACTTTAATATCACTCAAATAAATACAAACTGTTACACTGAATAAAAAAAGACATTCAAAAATTTGACAAAAATGAAAAACAATTTCTAATTTTTTGTGTCCAATAAAGGACTTAAAATTAAATTATTCACAATGAAAAATGTCAACTCAGCACCAAGAAAGGTTTGGAGTATTACCAGCAGAACAAGAAAATCTAAACAGTAAAATATGCTGAACTTGGACATGTTAAATAAGAACATATTGTATTCATTAATGAAGTTGAAGGTTTCTTACATTATCTCTAATCAACACATTTTAAATACCGGTAACCAATTGTTACACATACAGAGTGTTTGAAAACAGTGGTTTATGTTGTGAATAGTGTTTTTCTATTACAATATTCTGAATTTTTGATATGTTCTTCTAACTGAAAAAAGGAGTTCTATAACAACCAGTTGTTTGGGGTTTACACTGGGAACTTAACTTCTGACATTCTTAACAAGCAGTTGTTAAGCCGTTTCCATTTAAAAAGATAAAAGACATCTAAACTTTAAATTTTACTCGTTGATTAATTCTTGCCAATCATTTGTTAAGGCCTGAGAACTTGAAATTTGATTTTGGCATTCTTAACAATCTATTGATAAGAGTTGTAGACCTGAAACTTAATTCTGATGTTCTAAAAGAAGCAGTATTTTGGATGGTTTTGTGAAGGCTTACAAACTGATAACGAGATTCGTTGCTTAATTCTTGCCAACCAGTTGTAAGGACTTCCAAACATTTCACTGTAACATATTTCTGCATTCGTAACAATCAGTTGTTAAGATTTTCAAACTTTGAAATGGATCTTAGCATTTGCAACAATCAGTTATCATAATTTGCGTTAAAAACCATCTTTGATAATCCAAACATGAACTTCTTAGGTTTTATTATAAACACAATTTTCTTAAAAGTAGTTGTTAAGAAAATTTTATGAAACTCATCATGTTGATATTAGCAGTTTTAAAATTAACTTTTTTAAAAAGTAAATGCTATTCTTAAAAATTAGTTGTGAAGAATTGTAATCTTGGAACTTAATTCCACTTCTTTTACCCTTAGTTTTCCCTTACAGTTTTCTGAGTGTCTTGCAATCGTGTTTTATTTTCTAAACAATCAGTTGTTAGGCATTGATTTAAACATGGTATTCTTAACAAGCAGTTGTTAAGAAGATTCTTTATCCTTAATCTTGCATTGATTATGGAAAGCTGATATTTTCCCTGAAGAATTCATGTGTTGTCAGACCATGCTCGGTTCTTTCGTTCTTTTATTTCTTTTATACTGAATTCAATTTTCTGAACAAGGATTTGTTATGAATTGGAAATGAATACTATTAAAATGAGTATTATTTTCAGTGTATTTAACAATTACACAAATAATTTGATCAAATGTAAAAGTTAAAATGAAATGTGTTGATTACATGTCAAATTCAAGGGTTGTGTGTATACTTTAACCAACACTTTTGAGTAGAGTTCCAAAATCCATGGTGAAAAAAAGGAGAGAGGGGGTAATTTACTCGCTTTAGACTTGAAGAGAACAAGGTAACCCTTATAAACTTTTATGGCCCAAACTCGGATAATCAACAATTTTATGAAAATATTATAGATATATGTGATAAGCCACCAGAAAACCAGGTTAATTGAGTTTTCCCAACAAATGGAGATTTTTTGCATTTTTATGTTGCTACGGTATGAATAAATAAAAGTACAAAATAATAGAATGAATCTCTTTTTAATTTAGGAGCTATGACGCTGCAAAAATGTGACATGTTTTAAGCAATTTCTCACAATGCACTGAAAATTGGAAGAAAAATCAATTATGAAAAAGTAATGTAGAATATGAATACAAAGTTATTAAAAAGTGAAAAAAAAATATTTTTTATTTATAATGTTTTGTGATCAAAATTGAATATAATGGCATCATTTTAAATCAAAGTCTAGTGCAAAAAGATCATGATTTGGGAAGTTATACATTAATTATTTACATCAGACAGACAGACAGACATTCTTTATTTCCTCTCTGGGTTAAAGATCAAATCCATCAAACAAGTGTTTGTTGCAATGTGTTCACAATTAATATTGCTTAAATTTCAAGCATAATATTATCACGAACACATGTATACAGTTACTTTTATACAGAACGCAATCAATGTTCATAGATCATAGAATATCATTTTGAATCACACATATTCAAACAAAATAACGTAACAAGAGTGTCCGCATGTCCTTAATCACCACTGTGATGCCTTTCGAGACTGAAAGCATATAGTTTGCCCCCTCTTCTTCTGGAATGACGTCACTGTCTTTCGTTCGAAACTATCCCCTGCCACCTACTTGGCCTTATGGCCAGCAGCCGTTGCGACTCCGCCCGGACCGTTCGAGGTCGCCCTCTTCCCCTCCCCGACACCTTTCGTGGTCTCTTTACAAGTACGTTATACTCTTTAAAATAAAGTTTCAAAAATACCTTAAGGATCCATAAAAATTAAATATATCTGCAGCGTTCAAAATAACATCAACAGATATAAACACGAATAGTTTAACGAAAGCATTAACTAAATATAGGAGCCAATACTGTAGTTAACTCGAACAATCAACTATCGTTTAAATTATAATTATGAAATTTTCAACCTTTACGAAAACGAAGTTTTAAATGATGACTTGACGACAATCGGTTATAAACATGAAGATATAATATAAATCTTACGATTTTAAGAAATGATTACTTTTATTTCATAGGAACAGTACCGAGATACCATCAACTTTTACAACCAGATAGAGGATGAGTTAACTCGTACAAGAAAGAATACTGCTAAGCTAATCAACAGGCTTTTAAGAAGACAGACAAGAAAAAGTGTGAGGAGAGGAAACTGGCTATTTTTCGTGTACATTAATGTGTCTAGTATTTTTGTGTTTGATGTAGAAAATATTTTAAATACAGAATTACATATACATTTTTTTTTTTACATTTCTCGAAAAAAAAAAATCAAGAGTACGGGCTACCTTTAATTAATTTACTTTCGGATAGTTAGATCGTACCATTATTGCTAGCGCTCTCGAGCAACTACGTTAGTCTTTTACTGGAATACGCATGCTCGACTTCACGGTAGGGCATTCTGGGAATACTGCTGTAAATAAACTGTACCATGTCAATTTCGTGTTATCATCTACGTATGATCTGAAGTTTTGTACTGTGTTGTCTTATATGTACATAAATGCCAAAAAGTAACAGTAGCTTAGGTCTAGGTCTTATAACACCAGGACGGTAAAGATCAGTTATTTCTAAAATTATAATAAGTAGCTAGCTTTTCTTAACTACCTTCCTGGCAATTGAAACTTCTCGGGGCTTTGCAGTGTTGAAAGTTTAAAGTACACAGTAAATACAGAATGATTAAAGCACAGTTTATGAGTAATGCCATTGCGGATGTGAAGCTCACTCTATATTAACCAAGCTGAATTGAGACCCCCACCACAACACAATTCCAGTGCACCAATGTGCCTTCCTATTAATAATTAATCGATTCACAAAATGAAACCAATGGTATAGAAATATATATACTTCAGTGTTTTATGATGGCTACAGCGCAAGCTCACCTATCTTTTTAAAAGACAAGGTTGTTTTACGATTGTATTGAAGCGCCAACCATGTCAACTTATCGGGCCTTTCCGGCAGAGCTCTGAAAAACACTTCGAATGTATTAGACAGGCGTCCATGACAACCCCCCTTTTTATAAAACTTGTTATAAATACATCACATTACGATCTATTGAGATGTGAGCGAAACTTCATTGAATTCAATGATATACCCTAAAATATAGCACATAAGAGACATACACTATGGGCAGCGGAAAGGGCAAAAAATACAATTTTATAAAATCAACGATAAACTAAATTCAGCACTCTAAAAAAATATTATCAATGACCATAAGTGTAAAACCAACAGTTTTCTTTCTTAAAATTAACCAATGATATCTAAATGCAAATCAAACACAAAAAGTAAAACCAACAGACATAAATGTAAACAAACATACATCAACATGAAACAAGCGGACGCACTAAAAAACGCCAGGTGGCGCTCTTTGGGAAGTAATATGCGTCATCGATTATTTGTTCTACGTACGAAAGCGCGAAAGCCTCGGTTCAGCATCCGAACATGGCTGCAGAAAAAGTGGAGGGAAACACCGAGGAAGAGAGTCGTCGATATGATGAGCATTTTAATAGTAATAGTATCAAATGAACAAACACAAAGATCTTAAAAACAGAATTTGACTTGTAATCTTCAAACCTCAACAAAGTTATAACTTTATCATGAGCGAGGGAAATGCTCTGAAATTGGCTCAGAGTATCAATAATGGGGTATGTAATTGTCTTAAAAACAATGATTTTTAATTATCTCCCCTTGAAAGAGGGCGTGGCCCTTCATTTTAACATACTTGAATCCCCTTCATCTAAGGATGCTTTGTGCCAAGTTTGGTTGAAGTCGGTCCAGTGGTTCTAGAGAAGAAGTCGAAAATGTAAAAAGTTTACGGACAGACAGACGGACGTCGGACAAAAAGTGATCAGAAAAGCTCACGAGCATTTCCCTCGCTTTCAGCTCAGGTGAGCTAATAAGATTTTCCCTAACATTACTTGTGTCAGAGTATTAATAATTCAACCAAACAATAATTCATAAAGCTAGATTTCAAACAAGCATATTTTATTTTGCAAAGTACCTGCAACAGTTTATTAAACACCTTTCATTCTTCTCTGATTGTTGCTCAACTGGAGTGCTGCAAATGTATATATTTTGTATGAGATGTTTGTTAAATTAACATCACTGCTTCTAGGTTTAAAGCTTAAATTTTCATCTCATTAACACAAGTCTTTAATGAGGCAATGACCAGAGTAATATTGTCTGGATTAAACCACTTGACATCCATATACAAGTCTGTAATTTATTGTATGGTGTGACGGTTGGGGCGAGCGCTGCATACGATTCAATTCACGTATACATACTTGTCATTATGATAAATTAGTGTGAAAATTAGCATGGTTTTACAATTGGATACAAAACTACAAATAGATTGAATAAAATACAATTTACCTTATCTCGACAGAACAGAAAAACAAACAAGTGTTTTGGCAGTTTTTTGTCATGGCTTTACTTATTTATCATCATATTAAAAATGAACAATATACAAAATTAATATACAATGGTTCAATGATACACAAAGATGAATGAACAACAATGAGACAATGGTTAATTTTAACTCAAAATAATTAATTGATGTGTACACTGAAGATGATCAATAAAATGGATATATAGCATTGAATTATGTTACCTAATAAATGTTCAATGTGTGTAAATGATAAAAGCTTCAATGTCAATCAATGGATCATGCACACAATGGTCTACGTCGACTTTTTCAACAGTATATGACGTAGAAAACAATGACAAAGACAAAATGACGGAAGCCCATATTATTGGCCAGAGACACTGGAAAGTAACAGAATCGGGGCTTCATGCAAAATTCGGCCATATGTCTGAAGGCAACAGGTTAAACTACCTGTTGTCAAAAGACATCCGCAACAAGCGGGCAAATTTTGCCTAAGCCATAACAAAACTGCGCTACATAGATAAAAGGGAAAACAACTGCACTAACTAGTTAACGGGGGAAAAGTCTTGAGATTTTCACGTAAAATTTTGAACAAGCCACCCTGAATAGCATTCAAAAATACTGTTTGGGCACAGTCGGTAAGATGGGTACCATCACGGAATAAAGTTTGAGAGCACCTTTGCAAGTCCGGGGAATTAATGTAACCCCCATTTCTAGCAATAATAAAGTTTGACAAGGAACTATTTATCCTCACTCGAGCGTTTTCCGCCGCTACATGTGAAAACATATGCCGGTAATATGTCCTTGGTAATATCTGTGACCAAATTATTTTACAATTGGGTCGGACGGCAAGAATATTGGAAACTGTAAGTTTCATGAACTTTTGAAGGCGACCCAAGGACATTGTACCAATGCTGTTACCACCACAATGCAACATCAGAACATCCGGATAGCCGAACTGGAAGACCAGTTCATAAAACCAAGGCTCGACGTCTTCCCATACCATGCCTCTCTTTCCAAACCATTTCAGCTTGATATTATGGGGTTCTAAGTGGAGATGCTGGTTTTTGTAGTTTAAGAGTGTATGTTCATATGCGTGGAATATCAATGAAGAGCCCATTATCCATACTGTAGTGTTGGTACCTGCAAACGTAGCATACTATTAGAACAAGTATTTGTGTTGCGAGGTACTTAATTAAATTCGAATGTATGTTTGGACTGCATTAGATTTCCAACGACCTTTGACCTTGATTTCTTCCTCAGTAAAACCTTGTAAAAACATATGTGTTGCCCTACCTATTCGAAATGAGTGAGATTTGAAAGTTGTAATGTCCAAGCCAATGAATTTTATAGTCTTGTGGAGAACAGAAGTAAATTGATAAGATGTTAATGGCGTTGAGTTTAAATGACAGAAGAATGGCCCTGGTGAGTCAGGTCTTAATGCTAAATACCGATTCAAATGGGCAAATAATGTGGATGTTTGTGAATTTAAAGTAATTTGTATTGTTGAACCCTTACCAAGTTGGTCAGTTTTTGATCGCTTGATAATAACTCGGAGATCAGTGGCCGATAGTTGAACATCTGTCTTATGCAGCACCACTGTATTTTTGCTAGACGTTGTGAATTCACTTACTCTTAATAATGCAAAAAAGAATGCTAGTTCAAAGGCAGTTGTAAATAGAGTAGCTTCGTAAGAATTTGAGCAAACTGAAGACAGTGCAGAAATCAGTTGGCTTATAATAGGAAAAGTTATTGGCGCTCTAATGTCTTTGGATGGGTTTAAACAACGCATTCCTTCCAGCATTTTTCTAACAATAAATGATTTTGTGTAATCAACGTGATCATGCAATTGAAGCTGATAACTTATGCCACTTAATATCATTTTCAACGGCAAAATGTTACCTGAGTTTGATGACAAGTATGCAATGTAATTAACTAATTGGTGAACTGGTGGTGGCCACAGTAAAGGCAAGGAAAACTTACTACGAAATGAACTAAATGACTCGAGTCCTCGCTGATAAGTATCAGCTGTGTTTTTTGCTATAGCAACTGATAAAAGAGCATCTACTTGGGGTCCAATATGTTCCAAAACTCTGATGGTATCTGAGTATGGCAACTGTCCTCATTCGGAGCTAAAGTCCTGAACCTTTCCCACTGAAATCGAGATATAGAATCTGCTATAGAATTAAAATACCCAGGAATATGAATTGATTTAATTTGGATGTTGGATTTTATGCACACTAACACTAGAGGCCTAAGTAGGCTCATGACACGCTGGGATTTACTTGTTTGGGAATTTAGAATGTAAACCAAGGCCATGTTGTCTGTATTCATGAATATTTTTTTAGCTGCCAGGTTATCCTGCCATAACCAAATTGCCGCAACTATTGGTACAAGTTCAAGAAATGTTATGTCTCTTCTAACTTCAGAAGACCAGGAGTCCGGCCACTCGATTACCGTCCAGTGGTTGTTATAAAATGCACCTCCACCACAGGAACCACAACTGTCGGTGTAAAGGTTAAGAGCATCATTAATGGACCAGACCAAATCAGGGAATGGGGTTTTGTTGTTGTAATTTTCTAAGAATTGAATCCATATCTTAGCGTCTTCCCTAATAGTGTTGGTTACTTTAATCATAAAATGAGATTTCCTTATGCCAATAGTTGCATTGTAAAAACGACGACAAAAGGCTCTGCCACCAGGAAGCGCCTTGGCGACAAAGTTGAGTGAGCCACAAAGAGACTGCATTTGTTTCAAGGAAACCTTCTTTGATTCAAGGAGAAGTGTTAGGCAGGATTTAAGCTCGAGGCGTTTATCGTCTGGAATAAAAATGGTTGGTAAAACAGTGTCTTGCCTAATCCCAGGAAGGTTAAATTAGTAGTTGGTCCCTGAGATTTGTCTGCATTAATAGGTATGCCAAACTGATTACAAAATGTCTGAAATGACTCTGCTAACTCTAACTGTGCACAATGCGATGTTTTGCTACTACTGGCAAAAAGAAAGTCATCTAGATAATGAATTATATTTGGATTGTTACAGTTTTTTTCTAATGCCCAGTGTAAAAAGGAAGAGAACTTTTCAAATGTTGAGCAAGCTATGGAGCACCCAAACGGCATACACTTGTCAATATGAAATTTACCTTGTATACACATACCCTGTAGACAGAAATCTGAAGGATGAATGGGCAGTAGACGAAAAGCGCTTGACAAGTCCATTTTGCATAGGACGCATAAGATACTGAACACAATGCAGGATCAATAAAATCATTAACACTGTTACCAATAGGGACAGACAAGTTTGTAATTAATCTCCAACCCCCATCCTTTTTTGGCAGAACTCCTACAGGATTACATCTAAGATTGAACATTAGTGGATTTTTGAATGGTCCTGCCATGCACCCAAGATGTATTTCCGTATTGATTATTGCAAGTAATTCTGAGCTATGAACATCTGCAGATTTCATGTTCTTGGGTAGTAAGGGAAGTCTTAAACCAGTGTAGTTTAAATAAAAACCTGTACTAAAACCACTCAAAAGGAGCATTGCTGTGTCTCTGACAGGGTACAGTGCTAAGTAATCTTGCAAAATGTTGATCTTAACTGGAGATGTGCCTAGGCCCCATAAATCTTTGTCTTGGGTATTGAAATTGTTGGCGTGGGCTTGAGGTTTGAAATGGTTGGCGTGGGCGGATGGTGTGATTGTGCAAGCTGGGACGAAAGGAAGCATTATTTGATTGGTTTGGTTGAGAAGGGTTATGCCTTGTATTGACTGATTGTGATGACTGCAATGACCAGCAATGTATTCTTGGGTGGTTTTTGTGACAATACATGCATGAATGCAGTACAAGTACAAGGCTGTCTACTACAAGAACCCTTAAAATTGTACTCATAACATTTGAGGTTTGACTGATTTTGTTGAGTTAAGGATTGATTTGACATGTAAATTAACCACAGCTCTGCATCTACCGAGGCCCATGATATGGTTGAGTCAGCTGACATCTTTAAACGAAACTGCTTGTCATACTCGAGCCAACTTGCATTGGGATTTCTACTTGCCCCTAGTCTAATGGTTTGCATATATTTTAGAATGCCTTGAATGTCTGCTGGATGTCTTGTTAAATAGATGCTAGCAAAGACAATGAATGCGTCCGTCCAAGCTTCAAGAGATGTGATTTTCTTTGGGTTAGTTTTAGGTGTCATAACTAACTGACCATCTAAAATGGTGAATTTGTGTTGGTCTGTCTTGTCAGTGTCTGGGTCAGGCTGTATGAGCTTAGATAGGTCAATATAGTCCTTTGCCCAGATCTTTTCTTTCATGGGTTGTGAAACATGGATGCCTAAGCAATGTGAAACACTAATGAGGGGTGTAGGATTCTGACTAACAGAGGAGATGGGGGACATATTATAACCAATAGTTGTGGATAGAGTGTGAGGTAATGGATATGATAATTCGATCCCACTTGAAACAGTACCTTAGGTTAATGTACTAGGCACTGGAACTGCAGATGAATTGTTGTTTTGGTGAATCGGGGGCAAGACGTTGCCTTGAGCCAGTGCAGACGGGTCCCTTGGGGGCAGTGCAGGTTGATGTTCAGCGACAGCACTTAAAGGTGGCAATATAGACGGTGCACCAGAGGTCTTTTTCCTTCCTAGTCTTGATGTGGCTGGACTAGAAGCCTCACATGGAGATGTTGACTTGCGCTTAGAATTTCTAGCCCTCAGCATTTTGGCGATTAATTTCCTATAAGATAATATACAACCTGATATGAATTAGAAATGGATTGGTCGGGATCGTTGGATTTACGTCTTCTCTGGTGCAGCGAAATTTGGAAAAGGACGCTGACCATTGCGCACGGTCCCTTGCGCACGATAAAGATGTTACAATAGCCGATGACCACCGAAAGAATAACTTGGTAAACAATTGAGAGTTGTCTCTCTTTGAACAGCCAGGTTTATCTATTCGTCTCAATAACTGGACTTAACTCATATCGAGTTAAGTTGGATTATTTTAAAAAATCAGTATTCATAATTTTTAAGTCAAAAATCCTTTTAAAAATTTTTGATTCGGCGGTAAAAGCTAGGGTCGGTCGGGAAAGCGGAAACAATACATTTTTTTCTTAGGCCTTATTAGTAGTGAATTAAAGGTGAATGGAAACTGAGGAAACTCTTGTTATGGAGTTCCGAAGACACGCATCCCCTGGCTACAATGAATTGTAGAAAAAAAACTGCCCCGTACCACGTACCAAAGGTTAAGAAAAAGAAACCCCCGGAGTATTCTTCTATCACGGTCTATGGTAAAATAAATTTTGCTTCTTCACAAACACTTATCAAAACTTAAAAGACATAGGGTGGGTTCATAGTTCTGCCGTTGGTAGACAAATGTTGCAGTTGGTAAAATTATTTACCAATGGCATGTCGTTGGTACCAATTTTTTTTTGCCAATGGTATAATATTCTGCACACGATCTAGAGTGTGGTAAATGTTGGTAAATGACGTCACAACTAGTTATCAACATGGCGGCAAAGACTAAAAATTTATTGGATCCCGGGTTCGGGGAGACAATTTACCCTTTATGCTTGACGATTAGCGATAAAGCGTACAAGATTCTTGTGAAAAGCAGTCTTGTGAAAATAATGTCTGACAGTAAGTATGCATTGCAGGTCTTTCTATAGTTTTATTAATAGGAATAAATACGAGGGTAATTTAGTACGTTATGTGAATGTACATTGCATGTACAGCGTTGCCTTCTATTTCATTCAAATATTTTAATGGTTTTGTCTATACACAATTATAACTAACATGTACAGTAAATGTTGCTTGCACAGTGCCTTGTACTGTTATAGCCTATAGATCAGTCGCAGTTTTGATTTTACGCTTATTTGCAGCATACTGTAGACATAACGGATGTCTGTTTATATATGTCTATTTTTGCAGATCTGTAGCTCGACGGGAAAATTCGGCGAAAACTGGTCAAAAATTAAACTCAAAAAGTTGCAGCCAATTTTCATTTTTAAACTTTTTTCCTTAAACTTTAATGGGTATTAAAATGTAACCGTAGTAATTTTCACCCAGTCTGGATATAATCATGAATAAATAGTTCGTATATACCGGTAATTTGTTATATCCAGTTTAAATTAATTACCCTTACAAATTAAAAAAAATGAGGTTATTGTGATGATTGTGATTTTAAAAAATGATTACAATTCATCTCCAGTAATTAATTTGAAGAATTAGTTGCAATTTATTAAATTGTCATATAAGACAAAAATGTTTTATTTTCAGATATTGAAAAGTTCTCCAAAGAATTGGTCACATTACTTCCAGATCCTCCAAATGATCCAATTTACCTAAATATTATGGATGACCAAGTGGTCTTCCCTAGCTTAACTTCAACATTGGAAACGGACAAATATGCAGCAGCTAATCAAGCTACAGCAACCTATCAAGCTACAGCAACCTATCAAGCTACAGCATCCAATCAAGCTACAGCATCCTGTCAAGCTAAAGCATCCTGTCAAGCTACAGCAACCTATCAAGCTACAGCAACCTATCAAGCTACAGCATCCAATCAAGCTAAAGCAACCTGTCAAGCTACAGCATCCAATCAAGCTACAGCATCCAATCAAGCTAAAGCATCCTGTCAAGCTACAGCATCCTGTCAAGCTAAAGCATCCTGTCAAGCTAAAGCAACCTGTCAAGCTACAGCATCCAATCAAGCTACAGCATCCAATCAAGCTACAGCATCCAATCAAGCTACAGCATCCTGTCAAGCTAAAGCATCCTGTCAAGCTACAGCAACCTATCAAGCTACAGCATCCAATCAAGCTACAGCATCAAATCAAGCTACAGCATCAAATCAAGATACAGAAACATATCAGGATAAAGCCAATGAGGATGAAGATCACGCAAAACGGTTCGATTGAAAAATGTCAGCCACGTGTAAACTGTTATCAATTTTGATTTATAAGAGAAAAAAACCCAGTGATTTTGCATTATCCAAAAAAGTGTGGCCAATAGTTGCAGATGAAATTAAACAGGCAACAAGTTATCAACCATCAGCAACTCAGTGCAGAGAAAATTTTACTCTCTTAAGAGAAGCTACCTCCACTTCTTAATGGAATCCAAAAAGACCGGCAATAGACGACCAAAGCCTTTCATATTTGACACAGAAATGCAGTCAATTTAGAAAATGCTCCATCGTTCAAACCGATTGTCACGAGAAGTTCATTTGGAGCAAATGAGATTAACAACAATAATGTTGAAGACACAGATGTGGAAAATGGTGACGAAACAGCAAGTACCAGTTCATCAAGGTCGTCAACTCCTAATCCAAGCAGGAAACCCAAAGAAAAAAAGAGAAAACTCTATGAGCTGAAAGATTTTCTAACTGAAAGAGACAGAGAATTGTTTAAGCAGATAAATGAAATGCAACAAAAAATCAACACCATCCTGGAAAAACTTGTTGAAAAGCTGTGAAAAAAAAACCCCTTTAAATGTTGACCATGGGGGACAGAAACAGCCATTTCATTAAGTTGCAGTAGATGTCAACTGTATTCTGCTTGTTAATTTTTTGTGACATTTCAATGAGTAATACAATACATGTACATGTATCAACATATTACAAGTTAATTTGTATGATACCTTGTTAAAATTTATTTTATTTGATTGCATCACTTATGGAAACAAAAACAAAATACATTCATGATATAATTTTTTGTAATGAAAATCACAAGAGTCATTTTGTGAATTTGTTTTTCTTTAAATTGATAAAGTTATAAAACATTTCAATGTTCTTTGTTCTTCACTGTTGAATACTACATAATTCACAGCTGGTCTATCATTTGCTGTCTCAGATGTATGCCACGGATTTGTTGTCCATCTCTAGCAAATACAGCATCCTCACAAATTTCAACTTCATTGTCCTCAGGAACATCACAGACATCTCTTTCTAACATACACAAATTGTTCAAAACACACGCATAAGTCTTGCAATTGTAGATTGAAAAGTTTCCCTAGTGAGAAGAATGTGCATTTTAAAGTCATCAATAGAGTTCTGAGGAATGGTTATCTCAGTAGTTGCAAATTCTTGTAATGGAATCTGACCTAAATTCGTCGTGCAGATTTGATATTAAATCTGTGTTGTGCAGGTGATGGATAGACAGGTGCAATATGTGATTAAACTGTTGTTGTTGCTGTATAATTATGGCAGTTACAAGGTGTTTTCTGTTTGCCATGTTTATAAATCAATATTACCAACGTTTCCATTGGAGTTCCAATGGTAATAATGGTAACATTGTAAAAAAAAATAACATTTGTATACCAATACCCGTTCAGGGTTTATTGGTACAGTTGGTACCGTTGTCATCTATTGAACTAATGGTAGAACCCTGAACGCACCCTTTGTTTAGTGTCATATTGTAATCATATCATCGGAAGACTTCCCTGCGCATAACGGGAATACAGAAAGTGAAAGCAAATCTAAAATATATCAGTATTCTGAGACAATGCGATTGACAAGAGAAGAACACAAGTAATTCCATTTATCAGAAATGTAATAAAATTTGCCATGTGGCTCCCTCAAAACCAATGCACCTGGGTCAGAGAAACATGTGTCAATTCTATGTGGTCTTGCATTCCATTTGATAAATATTTGACAGTTTACCGTGTTGATTTCTTGATATTTACAACTGACTGTAAATTTCAACCTAAAAGGTCAAATGCCTTAATAATAATACATGTACATGTCAATCTCTAGCATGTGTCTCAAGTCTAATTGGGCAAGCACACACTTAACTACAACTTAGAAATCAGGCACACACTGAACAATATCAAGAGATTTGGTTCTGCTGAATGTTTAACCGATTCTTCTGCAAGTATAATAAAAACACAATACATAATAACACCACAAGACAAATATATCACAACACCCTTACATGTCTGAATTGCCACTGTCGCTCTCAGCTAGGTTTGATAATTGAGAATAATCTTCAAATTCCTCTAAAATATCTTCCTCGTCATTTGTACTCAAGGGATCTGGTAAGTCATCATTCATTTTCTAGATAAAAAAAAATGTTTGTAATATTTGTAAATATTTTTTCATATAAATATTATTTCAAATTCGAATGCATGTAGTATAATTTAGTACACTTCATTTCCTATTAAGTCTGTCCAAAGATATGTATGCCATACTTTGGACGATTTGAAATAAAAATACTGTAAGCCTATGGGTTGGTTCAATTCCTTGTCCAGTCCAGAAATGATAAGTCCAGTTTGGTGTTGAACAATAATTTATTAAATCGTGATCGTATAGATTTTACAAAGCAACTTTCAAAGTCTTACAAATTCAAATCTCAATCTCTTTCACTGACTAGCAGTTTTCAACATCTCCCGAACGCCCAACACATTCTCATTCTCTCTACCTATGGGTTGGTTCAATTCCTTGTCCAGTCCAGAAATGATAAGTCCAGTTTGGTGTTGAACAATAATTTATTAAATCGTGATCGTATAGATTTTACAATGCAACTTTCAAAGTCTTACAAATTCAAATCTCAATCTCTATCACTGACTAGCAGTTTTCAACATCTCCCGAACGCCCATAAGATTCTCATTCTCTCTACATATATGATCATTTACACAAAGAGAAAAATAATTCAGATTAGGTCTGTCCAAGTGGTATAATCATAAATAATTATATTATCATTACAAACAATCAACACTTCACACTGAACATGATTTCTATATATTTAACCTATAGCGGCTATTATCCTCTGAATCATGTGCATAGCCAACGTTCTGCTTGACCGAAACTAATGAAGTACTCATCATAATTTAATGTTAATTATATGGCTGTCGAAGCGCTGAACATATTTACTTCAATTTGAGTATTCCAACCCTAAATTCCAATCTGGTGATATCAAATAATATATTGTAACGAGAAACTTTTGTGCTTTGTGTGTTCTGTAATGGACAATTAAGTCGATGAAAAGTTACAAGTTTATTCCTCAAAGATCCAGCATAAAGTCAATTATAAACAAATGATAAAAATGATGACAAATAAAACAGAGTACTAAACAATGAGTCTTTACAAAATATGTATAGAGATGCAACATATAAAGGACCACAATAAAAATGAGTCTTTGCATACTCTAACACAAATGTAACATATACACATATATACTAAGTGAATATTGACCACATTAAACATGTGTTTTATAAGTACATAACTATATCATATGATTATAAATAAAAATATTAAATAAATGAGGGGAAAATTAACTAAAATGGAGAGATCGCTTGGCTATGATGAGGACCACAATTACTGAAAAGTCAACTATATTTAGTAGTAAGCTATAAACTTATTTTAGCGCGAGTACACGTGTACTCGGCTATGTTGACAAGCCGAATAAAAATATAAAGTGATTTAAAGTCAATTGTAGATCTTAAGTTCAAATAAAAGAAAGCGTAGGTAAAATTAAACATGTTAAACACTTACATTATAATTTAAGAACAATCGATTGTAATTATGTAGTGATACACGGATAGTCTTTACGAAATACATTTGTAAAGCCCGCATTTCCTCTTGGGCGGAAGTGTAAACAATGATTAAATTTAGAACCAATCACGTGGTAATTCCGGAAGACGCTTTAACAATGATCGAAATGAAAAGCGGGGAATAGTAATAATTGACTAGTAAGAAAATCAAAAAATAAATCAAATAACAAAATATTAAGAACAAATGGAAAAATGGTTATGAATATAAAATGATTGAGAAAATAAACATACAAGTTAATATTTCTGACTAACAATAATTTCATATCAACACATGTAATATACATGTATATAAATGTAATTTCAAGACATTATAAAATTCAATGACAGGAAATATTAAATGTTTTACCCTTTAAAAAGATAAGTAATCGCAATAAAAATGTATATAACAATATATATATATATATAATAATGTCCTACCTGTAATGGACAATTAAGTCGATGAAAAGTTACAAGTTTATTCCTCAAAGATCCAGCATAAAGTGACGCGCTGGGATCTTGGGACAAAAATCGACTTGGTCCAGGTGAGGTACATTACAGGTTAATTACTTATCATATCAATAAGAATAAGGAAGGATTCCCTTTTGAGGGCCTCTTGACAAAAAGATAGGTCTAGCGTGGGTACAGACAAAGGGACTTAATCCGATGGCCTGACACTAATTGAGTAAATTGAAGATCAAAAGAACTTTCTAATTGAAAAGTGATTTGTTACGTAAAATTTGTTTGACCTTAACTAGATAGATATTTCGCTCATCGCCGTGATAAGTGTGAATATTTACGAAGCAGATTATCAAGTGATAGAAAATATTTCCTTGAGGGGAAATACGTTTTATAGTGACAAAAGATTTTAGTTACTTTTTGAGCATTTTGTTCCAGAAATAGTTTGAAAGACGATGACGTTAACAAAGTTACAATTTGTAGAAAATAGGAAAAATTTCTATATTAAAATATTTTTGATTAGGGGTCAAATGTACCTTATGATCTGTTGTCGAGGCCGATGCAGTGGTTGTTCTCCTTCAGCCTCTGGGTGAGCTTATTCTCTTGTCATCAGTTTGTCAAGGCAATAGGTCCAGGAGCTTGCTTATTGACTCTTCAAAGGGATGAACCGTGTTCTCCCACCATTTGTAACGAGAAACTTTTGTGCTTTGTGTGTTCTGTAATGGACAATTAAGTCGATGAAAAGTTACAAGTTTATTCCTCAAAGATCCAGCATAAAGTCAATTATAAACAAATGATAAAAATGATGACAAATAAAACAGAGTACTAAACAATGAGTCTTTACAAAATATGTATAGAGATGCAACATATAAAGGACCACAATAAAAATGAGTCTTTGCATACTCTAACACAAATGTAACATATACACGTATATACTAAGTGAATATTGACCACATTAAACATGTGTTTTATAAGTACATAACTATATCATATGATTATAAATAAAAATATTAAATAAATGAGGGGAAAATTAACTAAAATGGAGAGATCGCTTGGCTATGATGAGGACCACAATTACTGAAAAGTCAACTATATTTAGTAGTAAGCTATAAACTTATTTTTAGCGCGAGTACACGTGTACTCGGCTATGTTGACAAGCCGAATAAAACTATAAAGTGATTTAAAGTCAATTGTAGATCTTAAGTTCAAATAAAAGAAAGCGTAGGTAAAATTAAACATGTTAAACACTTACATTATAATTTAAGAACAATCGATTGTAATTATGTAGTGATACACGGATAGTCTTTACGAAATACATTTGTAAAGCCCGCATTTCCTCTTGGGCGGAAGTGTAAACAATGATTAAATTTAGAACCAATCACGTGGTAATTCCGGAAGACGCTTTAACAATGATCGAAATGAAAAGCGGGGAATAGTAATAATTGACTAGTAAGAAAATCAAAAAATAAATCAAATAACAAAATATTAAGAACAAATGGAAAAATGGTTATGAATATAAAATGATTGAGAAAATAAACATACAAGTTAATATTTCTGACTAACAATAATTTCATATCAACACATGTAATATACATGTATATAAATGTAATTTCAAGACATTATAAAATTCAATGACAGGAAATATTAAATGTTTTACCCTTTAAAAAGATAAGTAATCGCAATAAAAATGTATATAACAATATATATATATATAATAATGTCCTACCTGTAATGGACAATTAAGTCGATGAAAAGTTACAAGTTTATTCCTCAAAGATCCAGCATAAAGTGACGCGCTGGGATCTTGGGACAAAAATCGACTTGGTCCAGGTGAGGTACATTACAGGTTAATTACTTATCATATCAATAAGAATAAGGAAGGATTCCCTTTTGAGGGCCTCTTGACAAAAAGATAGGTCTAGCGTGGGTACAGACAAAGGGACTTAATCCGATGGCCTGACACTAATTGAGTAGGTTGAAGATCAAAAGAACTTTCTAATTGAAAAGTGATTTGTTACGTAAAATTTGTTTGACCTTAACTAGATAGATATTTCGCTCATCGCCGTGATAAGTGTGAATATTTACGAAGCAGATTATCAAGTGATAGAAAATATTTCCTTGAGGGAAAATACGTTTTATAGTGACAAAAGATTTTAGTTACTTTTTGAGCATTTTGTTCCAGAAATAGTTTGAAAGACAATGACGTTAACAAAGTTACAATTTGTAGAAAATAGGAAAAATTTCTATATTAAAATATTTTTGATTAGGGGTCAAATGTACCTTATGATAATATGATTAGATTTCGTATCACAAACTATTGTTCGTCACCTTTTTTCGACTACATGTAATTTAAAATACAGCCAAGACGGCTATCTGTTTACATACGTCCCTCTAACAAAAGAAATATCCCGGAGGGAGATTTCTTCCGGCAGGTGCCCGGTGTAAGAAATTACCCTTTAAACTCTCCTTGGTCACATGATCCTTCTAGTGACACACCAGTCGGAACATCTCTATATAGAAATAGAATTAAGTGATCATTTCCTTTACCGGCTTGGAACACCACAACAGTTATTGAACAAAATGTACACGATTACATAAGTACACAGAATCGTTTGATTGTTGCAAACAAGAAATCAGTACTGATCAATATAACCTCAACCACCAATAATAATCAATATGGAGTAATTAAAGTCAAATACAATTGTAGTGTATTACGGATTCGAGCCGGGTCCGGTTTGTATTTTAGTAGAGACGTGATTCCCCGCCATTCTGGAAAGTTTCAATGTTTACATGTGCTCCGTGCACATTTCGTTCAATACCTAGTCCATTCGGCGCTCTAAAACCACAGAGTAAGTTTTCATTCATTTTCTAGAGTCAGTCAATCTATATGTTGAGCTGTCTGTGCTAGTAAATCGTTTGAAACGTTATGGATGTAGTTGCATTCAACGCACGTGTTATCTAGACAGTAAGGGATAAATATGTACTGTAACCGGAACCAGTACGACAAGGGCAATAACTCTTGTGATCAAAGTAACTCTAATGTCAAATACTGGCTCAGATAAAAATCAACCCAGGTAAGGGGATTCCTGAACTATGGTCAACACTTGTAATGAAAACACCAGTACGATTTAACACAATTTATTAATGTTTGTAGAGTTGATTTAAGTCAAGGATAGCAACAAGAATTTTATAATAATAGACGAAAATATGGAAATTAACAAACAGAAGTACTCAAAGGGAAAATTACTCTGAAAATATGTATAATCTGAATTAATAATGAACTGATATTACAATGGATACTTGATAATTGAATTAATTTCTACAATTAATAAAAAAAAAATAAGAAAATGCAAAAATGCCAAATAATTGCCAAAAATCAAAATATGCTCCTACTGGGCCACCATAGAATATAACAATAGATTTAATAATAACAGACGAGGAACGATGAATAAGGAACGAGCTACATCTCTATAAATATTAAATTTCTCCTCTATGACAAATAAATGTAAAAATGACTAAGATAATCCTCCTTATAAAAATAAGTTATCCACAACACCTTGAACCAGGACTGGGAAAGGGAAAACCTATCTAAACTTACACTCTAAACCTTAAGGAAAATTTGTATTATATAAAAAAAATGCTTTAAACCCTACAAAAATGAACTAAATCCTAACTCTACATAAATCATGCTTTAATATACTAAACCTAACTCTAATCTATTCATAGCTGTAAAACCAAGAGGTTTAAGTGCCAAGAACAGAAAGGGAGACTTACCATAAGGTAATCACTCCCTAACCCAAGTGAAGAAAACTGACCGAACACTCTCTTATATATACCTGTATTCTATTCACTAATTTTAACCAATGAAAACCAAAGAAACTAGAGTAACTTAGCCAATCAGAGAACAGGTAACTTTATAACTTAGGCAAAAGTGACAACATGGATACTATTTCCTGTAGAAGTGTAACTATAAATAGGATAATTTTTAACTTGTTCAAAATATGAGAGTAGAAAGAATTAAATGATCAACAGTAAGTATTTGAACCTTAAAAATGACAATAAACAGTTTAAACTGTAAAAACTTTAAAAAAAAATGCAAATTGTATAATGAAAATAAACAAATTTGTTACATTCCTCCCCCCTTAAAAATAAACAAAATCACAGATTTTGTTTAATTACATATAAATGTCAAAAGTGAAGAGGTTTCATGTCCCTAGCATTATAACATGTTGGGAGGTTAAAAAGTGGTGTAGAAGAGGCTGATGCTCGACGTCTGACTTCTGCTGCCCTGTCCCTGGCGTCCCTATGTATAGTAGGCAAGGGCATATCTATCTGTCCAGGATTACAGTATCTTGGATTTTTAATGTTCCGACACAAAATACACCCCTGAAGTCCTGGATGTTTCTTATCCCAATGCTTACGGATAGGCGAAATTTTAAAAGCTCTGAAGGAGCATCCTTCCTTAGGACAATTATACACCGGCACAAATTCCTTATGAAATCTTATGAAGTGGGCCCTGTACGATCCTATTTTGTGAAAGACGTGCTCCCCAGATGGACAGCTAGGAATGGAACACGCTTGTCCATCTTAGGAAAAGATGTACCAAAGAGCTCCTCCATCTCCTTTTGCTCAACTGATAACTGTAAAACATCGGCCATCCTAGCTGAAAATAAAAGAATAATAGGATAACCCAGATTAATGATAGAATTGCAAGCATCTCTCAATTGTAAATAACCTACTCCGAAATAACTGATGATAAAATCTTAAATTCTAAGACGTTATTGTAAACTGTACTATATAAAGGGTAATTCAATAGCTATCTATTCAAAATATGTTTTCTCCTATAGAAAAACATCTAAAATAAAAGATGCCTAAATGCATCTATCCCTATAGATAAACCATATGAAAAACCCTAGGGTTGCTTCTAGTTCAGTACAAGGGAGATAAACTAAGGATCATCTACGGAAAGCATTAATCTAAGAATGCTAAACTCTCAATGATTCGTATCTATGTATTACTGATACTAGATATTCAAAATATCTATCATGTACTGTTTTGACTTCTAGATAATTATATTAGAAGATACCATCATGTTTTAATAATTAAAACACTTAACTATCCTTTATCCAATAAAGTTCAAATACAGTATAACCTGAAGGTTAATTTCAAGAGCCAGAAATAAAACAACTCAGAAACACAAACAAAACAACCAGCAATCTAGATGTGACTAGAAATTTATAATTAAACTTAAATTTTATCTCTATGTATCAGTTATGTTATGCTATCCTGACATACTAAACAAAAATTTAATCAACTCTATAATTATTTAATGAATAATAAAGAAAAATATAAAAACAGACTATGTACATAAGGCATAAAAATAATAAAATATGCCTAGATACTGGTTCAAGGTGAGTAGACAACTGGAGGTTTAATTCTTCTACCCCATCTTGACTGTCTGAAAGGTTCAGCACTGGGCACAGTAAAATCTGGTGAAGCAGAATCTATCTCTGCATCTTCAGGCTCAAAAGACTCTGAAGATTCTAACCTGATAAATTCAGGGGGTTCTTTTAGACTCGTCTAAAAGGGTAATTACTGGTAACCAGTTTTTAGGTGGAAGTATACCTTCATAGGGTTTAAGTTGGTCAACATGAACTACTTTCAAAGGACTTTTGGGATCTCTCTGTATTTGATACGTTACATCTGTGATCTTTTTGGTCACTTTGTAAGGTCCCGTCCAACCCAGACCTAATTTTACACCTGCTGCTGGTGGATACCACCTCCAAACAAAATCATTTTCAGAAAATTCTCTGGGTTTAAGACCCCTATCATAAAATTTCTTTTGTTTGACAGCTGATTTTCTTAAATTTTCAGATACAAAGCCATAAGTATCGGCTAGAACTATCTGTAACCACTCTACATATTTAATAGGGCACACAGGAGTTGGAGAAGAAGGAGGATTTCCTATGATAAGATCTACTGGGCTTACTGTCTCACGTCCTAACATGATTCTATTCGGAGAACAACCAGTACTCTCTTGTACAGTAGACCTGTAGGCTGTAAGGACATAGGGAAGATTATCATCCCAATTATCTCTATTCTTATTTGCATAGGAAGATAGCATTTGCAATAATGTCCTATTCATTCTCTCAACTAAACCATCTGACTGTGGCCTATATGGAGTAGTGCGTGTCTTCTGAATGCCTAATTTTGAACACAGGACACTAAAAAGTTCCGATTCAAACTCACGACCTTGATCTGAGTGTAACTGTTTTGGACAACCAAACTTACAGAAAAACTCTGTTACCATCTTGTCTCCAACTGTCAATGCAGTATGATCAGGTACTGCCCAAGCTTCAGACCACTTAGAGAAATAATCACAGAGAACTATAATGTACTCGTTACCATTATTTGTGCGGGGTAAAGGACCTACTATATCTATGCCTACTCTGTCTAAAGGAGCACCAACGACTGACTGATGAAGAGGTGATTTACCAAAACCTGGACCAGCTTTTGCCCTAGCACAAACATCACACTCTTTACACCACCTTTTAATGTCTGTAGACATACCAGGCCAATACACTCTACGCTTGACTGCCTTGATGGTACGGTCCCTGCCTAAGTGACCAGAAGTTCTATTATCATGCAATTCATGTAATATCTTGGACCTAATTTGTCTTGGAGCAATTAATAACAAAGTCTCCCTATCATTTGGTTCAATCCATCTATAATACAGCATGTTGTTCTTAACTATCAAAGATTCCCATAAACCATAGTAGGTTTTTAAGTCAGGAGCTGCCTCCAAAACCACATTTCTAGGGGGTTTTACAGAGTAATTTTCTCTCAAATTCATGATTTGTCTAATTGCAGGCTCTTGATGTTGCCAAGTTCTTAATTGATCAACTGACCAAGTATCTAACCAGTTAGGCACTATTTCTGAATCACAACTTGCACCATTGTCATCCGTAGAATTGTCAGATTCTGACTCCATCAAATCGAACCTTTCTATGGTTCTAACGGAAACAGTCCCGGCGGGCAAGGACAATGTATTACTGTCCATTTGCTCGGTCACCGTAACTGTTTGACCACCAGAATCATGACAATCCCCCCAATGACAATCAGGACAATCCATGCGCTTACAATAACTGGGAGGTCGTCTAGACAAACCATCAGCATTACAATGCAACCTGCCTGGCCTATGTTGAATTGAAAAATCATATGTCTCTAAAACTGAAAGCCATCTAGCCAATATCCCTTCTGGATTTTTGAAATTTTTGAGCCATATAAGCGATGCATGATCGGTTCTGATCGTAAAATGTCTACCCCATAAGAAATGTCGATATTGCCTGATAAATGTAACTACTGCTAACAATTCCTTGTAAGTGGTACAGTATCTGACTTGAGACTTGTTTAATGTCCTACTGGCATAAGCAATAACCTTCTCCTCACCATTTTTTATCTGTGATAAGACAGCACCTATTCCTGACATGCTAGCATTGAAGCAACATGTTCACCTTCAGGTGAATCTGACTGCACAATATCAACCTCATGTACAGAAGCTACTGTCGTGTGTTTCTTGATTCTTACAGGCCTATTTGAAATATTAACAATTGAAAACAAAATCTTCTCTGGATTTACCAAAGTTCTAGCGACTAACAGACCCTTCTGAGACAAAAATTGAAATGGCTCAAGCAAACTATTTACAGATTTGTCAACACTTCCAACTGAATAAGCAGGAACTACTACTTCACAATCAGGGGGAACAACTATGTTTTTAGCAACTCTGACTCTTGCACAAACAGGAGCTGTCTCTCTCTCTAACTGGATAGACTGACCTCCAATAACTAAGAGACCTCTAGATATCTGAAATATCACATCATTGTTCTCTAAGAAATCCATTCCAATTATTCCTCTCAAATTTCCTAATTCAGCAACAATGAACTCATGACAAAACCCAATCTCTCCTATTTCAAATTCTAAGTCAATCTTCCCCAAAACTTTCATATCTCTACCATCAGCTGTTGACAAGGACAATGAACAAGGTTTCAAAGGGGGTCTTTTATCTAAAGTCATAAAAACATGTGCATCCAATAAACAAGCCTGTGAACCAGTGTCAACTAAAAACATATTTACATTCTGACCTAGCACACATCTGACACTAAAACATGACTTCTGTACTAAATTCACTTGAATTCTCTGAGGAGCCCTAATATCACAAGAATCATAGGTCACACTATGGGCTTCTAGGGTAACCCCTACTAGTTTTCCTGAGCATTTACAGACTGGGTTGAAGCAGAGTTAGTGTTATTTTGATCCTGGTTCAAAGGGACATAAGTGTTTGGAGCTTTACAATATTTTGCTATATGACCCAACATTTTACAGTTGTAACACTTTACAGCTTTTCCTGACTGGCTTAATCCTCCTCGATGTCTATTAGACAATTTATTAATGCTAATCTCCAAAGACTTTATTGCACTTAACAACTCATCAGGGGACTTAACGTCACTAGACTGTACAGAAGAAACATAAGGTTTAGTGATGGAGAGTTGTGGCCCCTTAATTGCTTCTAATTCTGTAGCTGAAGAAATGGCAGTCTCTAATGTATTAGGGTGTTGTAAAATGACATGAGACCTAATGTCACTATTCCCAATACCATTCATGAATTGCTCTACAATGATTATCTCCCTATTTGAATAAGACATGTCCGGGAAAGCTAAATTTCCTAGTCTCCTGAGAGCATACCCATAATCAGAGGGAGTTTCACCTGATTTGCGAGAACGAGATCTAAACTCTACTCTATATGCAACTGTACGTTCCTGTGGACAAAACCGACTTGCTAAAATGGACCTAAGTGAATTATAATCCTTCAACTGACTCTGAGATAGGTCACCTAATATTCTTTGTGCCTCCCCCCTTAAGGACATAATAAGCTGTTGAGACATTTCCTCATAGGACCACTTGTTCCAAAGAGATACTTGTTCAAAATGCACTAAGTAATCTTGCCAAGCTACACTTTTACCATCAAATTTGTCTGGCTCTTTCTCTTTTCTTAACCTGTGCCTATTGGAGTTATCTCTGGGGAAGGAAGACAAAGTTGTCTCTAACCCATCTTGAGCTCTCTCATTTCTTTCACTCTGTGCCAAGTTTATTTGTGCAGGTGCTCGACTCTCATTCATTACTGTCGCACTTGCTAGAGAAGTCTCTGTCTTTCTTACTTGCTCATGCACACCTGATATATTACCAAATGATATGTGGCGTCTGCGTCTTATGGTCTGCTCAAGCTCTGCTCTGCATCTCTGGTAGTCAGATGTAAGGTCTTGAAGAGCTTTCTCCAAATCTGAAATTTGGGTGTTAATGTGCTCTCTTTCACTCTCAATCACTCTCTCTACAGGAGGGGATGTTGACTGTCTACTTCGTGACAAAAGTTTACTTCTAGCACCTTGTGAGGGATTAACATTAACTCTAGGAGTAGATGTAGCTCGCCCTACACTATCAAAAATAGAATTAAGTGAAGCCATGGTTTCTATTCAGGAATCCTGGTCACGGCACCAAAATTATGTAACCGGAACCAGTACGACAAGGGCAATAACTCTTGTGATCAAAGTAACTCTAATGTCAAATACTGGCTCAGATAAAAATCAACCCAGGTAAGGGGATTCCTGAACTATGGTCAACACTTGTAATGAAAACACCAGTAAGATTTAACACAATTTATTAATGTTTGTAGAGTTGATTTAAGTCAAGGATAGCAACAAGAATTTTATAATAATAGACGAAAATATGGAAATTAACAAACAGAAGTACTCAAAGGGAAAATTACTCTGAAAATATGTATAATCTGAATTAATAATGAACTGATATTACAATGGATACTTGATAATTGAATTAATTTCTACAATTAATAAAAAAAAATAAGAAAATGCAAAAATGCCAAATAATTGCCAAAAATCAAAATATGCTCCTACTGGGCCACCATAGAATATAACAATAGATTTAATAATAACAGACGAGGAACGATGAATAAGGAACGAGCTACATCTCTATAAATATGAAATTTCTCCTCTATGACAAATAAATGTAAAAATGACTAAGATAATCCTCCTTATAAAAATAAGTTATCCACAACACCTTGAACCAGGACTGGGAAAGGGAAAACCTATCTAAACTTACACTCTAAACCTTAAGGAAAATCTGTATTATATAAAAAAAATGCTTTAAACCCTACAAAAATGAACTAAATCCTAACTCCACATAAATCATGCTTTAATATACTAAACCTAACTCTAATCTATTCATAGCTGTAAAACCAAGAGGTTTAAGTGCCAAGAACAGAAAGGGAGACTTACCATAAGGTAATCACTCCCTAACCCAAGTGAAGAAAACTGACCGAACACTCTCTTATATATACCTGTATTCTATTCACTAATTTTAACCAATGAAAACCAAAGAAACTAGAGTAACTTAGCCAATCAGAGAACAGGTAACTTTATAACTTAGGCAAAAGTGACAACATGGATACTATTTCCTGTAGAAGTGTAACTATAAATAGGATAATTTTTAACTTGTTCAAAATATGAGAGTAGAAAGAATTAAATGATCAACAGTAAGTATTTGAACCTTAAGAATGACAATAAACAGTTTAAACTGTAAAAACTTTAAAAAAAAATGCAAATTGTATAATGAAAATAAACAAATTTGTTACAGTACCTTTATCATGTGTTCGTTCATTATATCATGCGGGTGGATTTCATTTTCTTATTGATACCTTTTATGCAGTTATAAATCTATCGTCATTTATGTTGTCAATCTAGTCATTTGATATTTGTTTACTCTCAGTTTATCTCTATAAAATTTTCTATGGAAAGCCGTTACTGCCATATTTATATATGTGTACAGAAGCCCATGTTTACAATTACCAAAGTCCATTTCAGTATTATTTCAAAGAATTTATTTGATCTATATGTTGAATTAGTACAGATAATCTGATGTTTTGATAAAGTATGGTGTGCCATTCCTGTAGTTTTAATGCGATTACTGTGTACATGTTTTTAAGATCATGTTTGTTTATGTTTCAGTTTTCTACCCTCTCCGGAGGTATGTTTAAGTAATAAAGGACTGCACCAGTTGAGTTCTCTTGTTACGCCACAACAATCACCACCAAAAGAATAATAATCAATAATCAAATTAAAATACAATCATGATTAATAAATGTCGACCAAAATTGTCCATTGGTCAATATTAAAAGTTCAATAAAATTTAAATATGTCCAGGATTAAATAATGTTCACATAAACATGTTTAAGACTATTATAAAACACGTAAGCACACATAATATATTTACACAGTCAAGCATATATATAGAGTTCACAATAATGTTTTTCGGCGTCCACAGAATAACATCAAGTTCAAATAAGGCGAATCGCTGATCGTATAACGCTAAAACGGAATCGATCGGGATTATGTCTGAGTAATTCAGAATCCATGAATTCCAATCGAATCTCACAGTCCTCCAGAATTAATTTCAAATTATAAAATTTCTCATTATTCACAATTTTTCAAAGATTCATCACATTCACAATATTTAATTAATTTGTACATCAACGGCACTTACAGTGCGGATGGCGAGGTGACATCTCGCGGAACACCTGCTGCATTCCTCTATTCCTTAGACATCATCGACTTTTCTTCTAGGTATTTACGTGCCAATTCCGGGTCTGTCCGTAACATTCGGGCCACGGTAAATCATAGTTCCTCTCCTCTTCAGTCATCTGGCGCTCTAATTCTGCGGTTATCGATCCAGTACTGCGAACATTGGTACGAGCTCCTCGTTTTCCAATTCGTCGAGGTTTTTCAGGGGTCGGGGCGTCCTTCACTAATGATTTCATCTCAACAGTCTCTTTAGAGTTTCGCTTCCCAGGATTCACACGATGCGAAAAGTCTCTGCCAGAACTTTCCTCATCTCTGTCACTACCCCTTTTTCGACAACCTGACCAGCAACCACAGCACATATCTCCTAACTTTTTGATAGTTTTGCGTTTCATAATACAAATTCCAAATATAATTATCACTGCCAAAATCAAAAAATACATAGAACCAAATACTTCCCACCCAAAGTGATGATTCCATACGTTGTAAATTGCTGTCTACTGGCAATTCCGCCATTAGTGTGTTAATAGAGAAAACCTTTATGTCTTTTAATTTATCAGGAATTTTAATGTGTCCTGTATCTGGATATTTTAGTCGTCGGTTCATATGTTTCGAGTACGTTAAATATTTTAACTCCGCATTTACAAATGTTCAAGGCGCTACGTCCGCATTTTCTATTCCGCGGTATTTTATTATCCATTCAAATGTCAAAGGAGATATCATATCAAACTTATTTATTAGCAAGCATAATATATACAAAGCCATGCATATTTGATATTATTTACATCTATAACACATTATATCATTGCTTAAATCACGTCAGCCACGATAATAAGACAATTCTCTACGTGTTGTTGTTTACTAACAGCTGTATTCTTACGAGGTTTGGGGATTGGTTTACGCGGTTTGGGGTGAAGCCTAGACCTACGTTAGCTTTTATTTCACAAATTTCCATATCTTCATCGAAGGGTACATTTGGGGAATCTACGGGTATCTCATAGTTTTGATCATTGTATTCACTTTGTTCTGACTCAGGGTTCTCATCCGATCCTGACCCCACAGTCTGATCCTGCTCATCATTACACTGTTAGCTCTTATGCGGCTTTGAAGTTCAGCGAGGGATATGTCTTCTTCATCTGAATAATCTTCTCTCTCGCGTTGTTTGAACTGTATGGCTCTTTCTAGTGGATCTGGTCGCATCTCGTCATCATATTCCGAAGAAACTTCCTCTTCCGGTGGCACCACATATTTGTTTTTTCTTAGAGTTCTTCCACCATCTTCAGTTTCTTGTGAGAGGGACCAGTGCGAAATATCTGCCAGTCTTAATTGTCGTGCATGACACTTGGTAGTGGATCCCGTTAACTGATCCTTAACCACACAAAGCTAATTGGTCCTTTCTGTTCAATAATTCGGTAATACGGGAGCCATTTCTTATCTAGTTTATTTTGTCTCCTGTTGTTCTTGAGGTAAACTGTGTCTCATACCTGAAATTCTTCATTACTCTTCTTATCAGCTTGGGCTTTTTGTTTCTTCTTGGCCTCCTTCATATTGCGATGCACTAACATGAATGCCTTGTGTTCTTGAAGCGCGATCTTATGTTGATCTTCTCCTGCATATCTTCGGCGAGGTTTCATTAAAGTGTCAAGAGGTAAAACAATGTCTCTATTGTACATCAGGTAATATGGGGAAAACTTTGATGACTCATTCGGATGAAATCGAATGGCTGCTAATGGCTGCTAATGTCTGATTAATATGAATGTCCCATGTTTGAGCATTGTCCGTTATCTTCTTAGCCATTACGACACGAAGAGTCCGATGGAATCTTTCCACTTTATCACTGCCTTGAGGACTGTAGTAAGATGTCGTAACGTGGTTAATGTTCAGTTCTCTCAATGTTTCTTCCACTTTCTTATTCACATTTTCTGTTCCATTGTCTGTGAGAATTTGAAGAGGACAGCCATATCTCGGGTATATTTCTTCCAATATAAGATGTACTATATTGTCAGCTGATTTATCAGGAACGGGGAATGCTTCTGGCCATCCATAGTAAATGTCAATGAATGAAACTATATACTTGTTTCCTGACAACGAAGTTGGATATGGTCATGACAAATCAAGTTCTATCTTGGCCATGGGAAATGGTGGTATGTCTGTCTCCTGAAGTGGGGGTTGAGTCCTCTTATTGCTCCTCGTTTGACATACTACGCATCCTTCTATATAAGAATACAACCTCTTGTATAAATTTGGCATGTAGTATTTTTGTCTGATTACGTCATACGTTTTGTCCAGTGAAGAGAGCAAAACATTTTCTCTCTGTTTTCCTGTAAAACTTAACACCTATTCTAGCCATATCATAGACTAGAGTAGCATGTTTTGCTAGTTGTTTCATGTCCCATTGTGAATCTTTCACTAATACTGTAATGAATATTACCTAATTTCTTTAGGTAAACTAATTACAAAGCAAAAGGATTATACCTGTTGGCCAAAATTTTATCAGCAGGTGTCAAGGCCATTTCAAATTCCCCACTTTGTTCTTTCTTCCAGTCTGGACGAGATCTGTAATCAGCAATTTTCAAGTCTTTTACCTCAGCCCTTCTTCTCTTGTTGAAGTGTATTAGTATGGATAATGTTAACTTTGATAACATCACCCAATCACATGCCATCCATTTTGTCTTCAGCAAGGTGGATGTTTCTCGCATCTTCATGATAATGTAATTACGAAGTGTTCTGAGATCCTCTGTTAGAGGAATCACTTGAACTCTCTTCCTATTCAAGGCATTTTTTCTCTTCGTACAAACAGCATTTACTCTGTAATTCCATTCGGAATTAAAAAGTTTTTGAAAATCACTAGCCTCCTGGTTTCTCTTTTCGTCATTCGATCGAAGTGCTTCTCCTGTCTTAATCTGTATAATATGTGAAATTATATTTCCCATGAAACTTCAAGTGAAATTGCTGGAATATCTTTCTCAATAGACATATGTTTTGTTGCCAAAACAACTAAGTCAAAATGATGTGGGGACAGAAGTGTATCCAAATTGATTATTGCAGTTGAATTCAATTTCTTGCATTCAATCAGAAAACGTCCCAGTGTCCTGCAACATTGTGAAATTATGCGAATATCCCCAACTTTCTGATCTTCTTTACACCCTAAGGTGCAGCATACTTCTTTATAATAGAATCATTCATAACACCATCCTTAACTTCATCATTTCTCATTCTTTCCAACAAATTCACAACTGATTGATCTGAATCCATCAATGCACTGTATAATAAGCTTTGTCCCCTCCTAACAGCATTATTGGAAAAAACAGTGACCATTGTCATCATGTTGTGCACCTCTTCCTACCATGTTTCTGTTTGTTCATAAAATATATGAACAGGACAGTTTCTGTGGTGCAACCAGAGGTTTCGCTTAAGAATAAACTTTTTGCAGTATTCACATGGCAAAAAGTCACTTGACTTGTGTTGTCCTTTGGATTGTCTCCTTGCTACGACAAGAAATCCTTCCTTCTTTTTTAAAACTTTCAAATTATGTTTGAAATTGCCTTCATTGGCAAGGAGTTCTAATTCTATCTTTCGCTCTTCACATCTTTTAGATAACTTTGGGTTGAAGCTTGTGTGTCAATAAATGCCTGGATATTTTACTTTTAATGTTTTTTGAACAAAAGGTACAATAGTTTTCTTTGTCATAGATCTGTTTACAACCTTCTTTCTTGTTTCCCTTTGGAAACAGTCCAAATTCTTTTCCTTTTGGTTTTGGGGTTTTTGGCTGGAAGCTGTTTAGATAATGTCAGATATACACGTATCATCTTCAAAGTCATTCATAATAGGGCTTCTTTTAGCTTGATTCACATCATTATCTTTATCTTCTGAACAAAATTGTCTTTTTTGCTGCCTAACCAAATCATCTCTCCTTTCATCTTCCATATCACTACTAAGAGAGAGTTCAGGAAGTATGGATCCTTTGCTTCATCATCCGATGAAAAGTCAAAGTCATGAGAAGAATAGTATTGGTACACTGGTATGGCAACAAGTTTCTCTGAAAATAAAAAATGAAGAGAATATGCAAATTGTGTTAAGTCAAAACACTATGAAATAACACATGTAAATATGCAAAAAGACATTGTAAAAATATACTGAATGTTGAAAAGACACTCCAATACTTTACGCAGGAAAATATTTGCCCTTGTTTTATTTTCACCCCTTTCGCTCTTATTGTTGAAGACTGGAAGAATTCTAACGCCTCGAATTTATATCCCTTTTAATGGGGTAAAGCCATATATGTGTAAAAGGGCGAAAATAACACTGGGCAAAAATAATCCTGTATACAGTATAAACCTTGAAATATCCTCTCTTCTGATCTACTGCATTAATGCTATCCTCATGTTACAATTACGCAAGTAAATATCTTGAGATAGATACAAAATCCATTTAAATGGCAAAAAAAAAACACATGCAGTAAATTCTGCCACAGAAAAAAGCAAAGATAATGCTTTCCATCCACATAGACTTCTAACACATCGAGAGAAAAATCAGAACAAAATGAACACGCCTGGGCAAATTCAAAATTTGAAGCAAAAGCTATAAATCCACAGGGAAATTCATTTGCCATGATGTATTCACTCTTTCTCTAAATATCAATATGGCTGACCAACCACTTCCTGTCATATAATATAGTTGGGTCTGTCTATCTATACATACATATATTTTGTAGGAATGTCAACACATAGTCGACTTTTTGACTTTCAGTAAAATGGACCAATGTTTGAATAATGATTCTATATTCAAATAAGAAATCTTTAATTAAAAGGAGTAATTTCTGTGTCTTTTTAAACTTACAATGCTAACATACTCCATTTACACTACAATGCATGTCTTTCGTTAGGGATTCAATCATTGCATTTGATTAAATCTCAACTGGTTGTTTAAAATAAAAATACTATCCTCCAATGCTCCAATGTTTGACATTTGCTCAAATAAAACAACCAACTATTCAAAACATGAAATTGCTAATCTTGACATCCCTAACATTTTGAAAAAAAACCCCATATACCTGAATCCCCTTCTGGCTCTACAAATTCAAAGGGCTGGTACTCTTTCCTCCCGAGAGAGACTCCAAGCAATCCGTCTGCACCTTCATACTCAGGCTCCAAACTACATACACTTGGACCAGGCCGCCCTTTAGCTGGGTCTTTGGGGTCATTAGCTTCAGGGAACGGTTCAAAACCAGAAAGATCAGACTGTCTTTTTCCCTCCAGCTCTTCCATGCACGCCCCTTCTCCAACAAAGCACTGCTCTACCGTGCCCCCTGTAAGAACAAAGGTGAATTAATTATTAAATCTGTAAACTTGCATCACATCAGTTTACACGTTACATTTCAAGTTTTCTAATTTATTGTTTTGCTGAATTCCAAAGCATTTGGCCCACCCATTCTGAATTGTCCACTCTCCTTGAGTACACCACACTTTTACTCCTGTTTTAACCCCTTCTAAGTGACGCTTTTTTTCTACTATATCTTTCTTCTCTGAACTTAAAACCTGCACTTGCCTGCTGGTTCTCTCTTGTTCCTAGGTGTGCCATCTTTCCCTGCGATCCTGCTGTCGCCTTTCAGCTCCACATGTATATCTGCATTTCTCTCGAGAGAGACTCCAAGCAATCCGTCTGTACCTTCATACTCAGGCTCAATACTACATACACTTGGACCAAGGCTCAATACTACATACACTTGGACCAGGGCGCCCTTGAGCTGGGTCTTTGGGGTCAGTAGCTTCAGGGAACGGTTCATACCAGAAAGATCAGACTGTCTTTTTCCCTCCAGCTCTTCCATGCACCACCCTTTTCCAACAAAACCCTGCTCTACCGTGCCAATTGTAAAAACAAAGGTTAATTAAGTAGAAAATCTGTAAACTTGTATCACATCAGTTTCCATGTTACATTTCAAGTTTTCTAATGTATTGTTTTGCTGAATTCAAAGCATTTGGCCCAGCCATTCTGAATTGTCCCCTCTCCTTGAGTAGACCACACTTTAATTTACTCCTGTTTCAACCCCTTCTAAGGGACCCTTTTTTCTACTATATCTTTCTTCTCTGAACTTAAAACCTGCACTTGCCTGCTGGTTCTCTCATGTTCCTAGGTTGTCCATCTTCCCCTGGGATCCTGCGGTCGCCGTTCAGCTCTTCATGTATATCTCTATTTCTTACGAGAGAGACTCCACGCAATCCGTCTGTACCTTCCTATTCAGGCTCCATACTGCATACACTTGGACCAGGGCGCCCTTGAGCTGGGTCTTTGGGGTCATTGGCTTCAGGTAACGGTTCAAAACCAGGAAGATCAGACTGTCTTTTTCCCTCCAGCTCTTTCATGCACCCCCCTTCTCCAAAAAGCCCTGCTCTTCCGCGCCACCTGTAAGAACAAAGGTGAATTAATTATTAAATCTGTAAACTTGCATCACATCAGTTTACATGTTACATTTCAAGTTTTCTAATTTATTGTTTTGTTGAATTCCAAAGCATCTGGCCCAACCATTCGGAATTGTCCACCCTCCTTGAGTACACCACACTTTAATTTAATCCTGTTTCAACCCCTTCTAAGGGACCCTTTTTTCTACTATATCTTTCTTCTCTGAACTTAAAACCTGCACTTGCCTGCTGGTTCTCTCTTGTTCCTAGGTTGTCCATCTTCCCCTGGGATCCTGCTGTCGCCTTTGAGCTCTTCATGTATATCTGTATTTTTCCCAAGAGAGACTCCAAGCAATCCTCTGCACCTTCATACTCAGGCTCCAAACCGCATATACTTGGACCAGGTGTTTGGATCTTAGTGTTTGCTATTGACGCTCTTAAGGACTTTCCATAAGCAATGTCTTTCAAATACTTATCTTTTAAGATTGCCTGTCTTCTCAATTTTTCTGAAATGTTTAAAGGTGAACTGAATTTTTGACATATGGAAAATAATAATTCTTGTAGTTTTTATTGTATGCAAGGAAAATTAAAGTTTCTTCAAGGACAAAATAAACTGTATATAGTGATCATAGCTTAACTACAGGTACTGTGAGCAAGCTCACAAATGAAACCCCTCGCTAAGAAAAAATCATAACTAAAGCATTTCGTTATTAGAATGGATGCTTCTCTTTCTTAGTGACATTGAACTTGCACAAATGACCAAAGCTCAAGTCAGAACATATTTACAGGTCAGGCCAAATAAAAATAATATTTCGATTCCAATCCTGATTTCGAAACAACATGGTTTTTATTTTTTATTATAAAAATGTCAAACAGCCATTAAATGTTTTTAACTTTGGGTATACCGAGCCCGATTTTTTTTCCTAAAAAAAAAATTTCTACTCAATTTTTTTTTTCAAAATAAAATAAAATACATCGGGGCAGGCGGGGAGCTATAAATTAATCTTATGTGGCCTCACAAGCAATATTTGTGTCAAATTTGAGCTTATCATTTCCATAAAATAAAATATTACATTTGGGATCTATAAATTAATTTTTATTTGTCAAATTTGAGCTTCTAATCATTTCCATTAATACAAGATATGACATAGACAGGAATTAAGCATTTTCTTAACAATCACCTTAAACATGCACAAGTGACCTTGGATAAAGTTCATGTCACATCCTCGGGTCATAAGCAATCTTTATATGAAATAGAAACTTCCAATGTTTCTCCATAAAAAAAGATACGGACCAAACACAAATTTTGCACTTTTCCTGCCCTTGACCTTGCCCAAAGGACCTTGAGTAAAGGTCATGACACACCCGCAGGTCATAAGCAGTATTTGTGTGAAGTAACAACTTCAAATGTTTCTCCATAAGAAAGATATGGACCGGACACAAATTTTGCACAGACAGACCGACAGATGAACAAGATGATTCCTAACAACCCCCCCCCCCCCCCAACCTTCATAATAAAAATCAAGGGTGGAGAAAGCTTAAGTTATATTAATGGGAACAAGGTTTTCCTGCATTAAATTTTTTAAATCATTACAAAAATCAGTCATAAACAACTATGTATTTCTTTCAAATCAGTAATATCATTACCAGTAATCCAACATTCTTTAGGAAGATTAATTTTACAGTTCTTAACCACAATTTTTAACAACTAGAACACTGTCAGTTTTTATTTTTGGTAAGAATGTCCTTATTCACTTTAACTATTTTTAAGGAGTATTTTCTCAAACTCCCTTCATGGCAAAGAAGAGTCTTGATGGATTATTTTACAGTATTTCACTATTATAAACATTAGGCCATATAAAATTAATTTTTAGATTCTCATTCTACCCGCCCCTCTGAAAATGGCCCGCCCTGATGTACATAATTTTATTTTGAAAAAAAAAAACTATTGTGTGGAAAAAAAAATTTTGGAAAATAAATCAGACTAGGTATACCAAAAATTCGAAACAATTTAATGGCTGCTTAACATGTGGATTACCGTTCGATTCCAGTCATGTTTGTTATCATAAGGATACAAATGTCTTCATGCATTAACAGTTTAGTCAAAATTAAATGGAATTAAAAGATTACAAAGTGGTTTGTCTACTCATATTAGCATTACCAATCTATAAAGAATAGAGCACTTGTTATTTCTAGAACAATAACGGTGAAAAAGATGTTTTTAAAAAAAAAAAAATAAATAAATAAAATCCGCCCACCCGCCCCAAATGTTTGCAAATCAGGATGAGAATCTAAATATTAATTTTATGTGGTCTTAAACCTCTGAACAAGAAAATCCATCTCTTGGACTTTTTCAAAATTAAAATGTTATGAACAAAAAGAACTTAACCTAAACCAAATGTATTTACTTAAGCTTGGAGCAATCAAGTTTGAGTCACTTTGAAAGTCCCGAAGATTGTTGCCATTACAAGTAATCCTACAGATATGGAAAACAAAATGTAAATTCTGCCTCCACTATACACACTGGAAAAAAAATTTGTACATGTAAAAACAACAGTATTTAAACAAGGCTGAGTCTAATTCATGTGCATATGATTTTGGACAGTTAACATTTTCATGCAGTCCTCTGTGGAAATTAAAATTTGAGTCAAATTCAACGTAATTTAGTATAATTAATCCTTATGTAAAGGAAAATATAAATTGCAAAAATTATGGGCTAATTCTGTTTCAAATTTGAGTAATTTACGAAAATAACAATAAGACAGAGAGAATGGGGGTCAATCAGTTTAACTTCGGGCTCGATATTTCATATATCGAAAACCAGGTTCATTGTTAGAAGCCATGTTGGACGCATGATAAATGGGTCAAACTGACAAAGATGAATTTGCTTGTTGTGCAACAGTTTACGTGCGAAGGGAATATTTGAAACATCCAAAATATATTTGTGCCGTTTTTGTGAAGTAAATTGAGGTTAAATATTTCAATGCGTTGACATTTTCACTTCTGACGGTGGTTTTAGCTTGTTTCGATTTTCGTTTCGTTTCTTTTTAACTTGAGGGGAACTATCGCCTGTATTTTGGAATTTTTACGTATCGAATTAAATATAGACTTCGGTAAATCAGACAGCTAATTGTTTACTAAAGTGAGCAAAATCTGATGCACTACTCTTGGTACATTTAATTCGGTACGATCTCTACATAATGGTTGATTAATGCTACATGATTTGTTAAAATGCTCATCATTTTCAGTCTAAACGGAGATTATTTTCGCTGCTAGAAATATATAAGTATATATATGATGAAAAATAAATTGTGTTCTTTCTTTGTTTAAGTGCATTTTTCTTTTCTTTTAATTGTTTACAATTTTATATTTACTAACAGTATCTGAGAGTCAAGCTTCGAGTTATAAGCAAAATACAGAGCTTTGCGCACAATGCTATGTTTGTACACAGAGCTGAGGTCATGCTTTAGTTTGTTTATATTTTATATATTTTAAATGCAGCTATGCTGAATAGGAAATACCAAAATCTTAAGTTGAATGTAATAAACTCGTGTGAACAAAAACATGACTCAAACCAAGCTATGTATCTTGTTTATAATTCTACGATTGAAGCTGAAATTTTAGTTGATCATTAGAAACGTCAAGGCTTTGTAATCACAAAGCCTTGACGTTGTGAAGATGGCTAAAAGGATGATATGCTGTAACTACTTTCTGGGGCCCCTCCTTATTCGATAAATTATATGGAATCTACACCAATTTTGATAGTTTTTCAGACACAAGTAAATAAAAACGACATCTTTAAAACAGTTTCCATAGTTCTGACACATTACTGTTACGGGGATAAATGCACTATCGCTATTCTTGAGAAAATATTACAGCGGAAAATCATCTTGGTTTGTAACCATTTGGTTTTTTTTTTTAATAAAGATGAAAATAATGGGTGGGCCTTAGTGAAATAGAGTGATATGCCTGTCAATACATTGATTATAATAGCTCTTAACATATCACGTGACAACATTTTTCATTCGAGTGTATTCATCGATCGAGTAAGGTTATGTCGCATGAGTTCACGCCAGGTAAACAACAATCGTTTATTAATGAGGAAGACCAATTAAATTTTTAATTTTTATTTGAGTGCATTGAAGTACAATTTCTTCTTTCACATATAGGAGTTTTTTAAATAAAATACAATAACTAGTAAGTAGTTGATGAAGAAAATGTACCTATATGCTCATATATTTTGATCACTTTATGAAGTGTGGGTGGGGGGGGGGGGGGCAGAACTAAAATATAAAAAGGAATTTGTGTAGTCTGAAATTACTTGCATATCCTAGCTCAGCTTTTTATTTTCATACAATTGTCAAAGCAATGAATTAACTTTCTTATTGTGTTTTTAATGCAAAACTAAATGTCTTTGCTTCATAAACACAATATAAATCTGCCATTAAGTAGGGATGACAATCCATTACAAAATTGCTAATTGGTTAACTGCATCCCACTTTGATTGTTATCATGAAACGTTTGCGATAAGAAACATTTTTTTTTTATTGAGACATAATGATAATTGTCTGAATTTGCCTTTTGAAAATTTGAACCGATAGATTAGCTGAAATTTTTTGGATGATATTGATTTACACTAGGGTCATCAGCTTTCCTGCCAAATCTGGATCAGAGTCTAAAACATTAAAGAATGGATCAGATGCAAATTTGATAGAAATATTACATGTTTCTTTACTGTAGTAATTTTTTTTTTATTATTATTATTTTGTATTTAAACATTTACAACTAGTACTACTCGAGGAATATGATAAAATTGGCATAAAGGTACGATGACCTGCAATTTGTAAACCTAATTTTACAAAAAAAAATGTCTTTATGATAAATAATTTACTAATTACGTAAATAACTTAAGTCCAAGTGTGCCCTGTCCTACTTTTATACCTCTCAGTTTTAAAAAAATTTGGTATAAGCATCAATGCATATCAAAGCTGTTTACTATTTATGGTTTCATCGATATTTAGCGAGCACCAATTATTGTGGATTTCATTGTTGAGCAGACCCATGAAAAGAAATGTGCAATGAATTAAGCAATTAGCTATCAATCGTTTTACGTATCTTTGAAACTGTGTATTTTACAAAATCCAGGAAAATTGATGCTGCAACAAACATTGATGAACCACAGTAGTTTGTCTGCTAAAAATCAGCAAGAAGCCAATACAAATTTAAAACCTGCACTACTTTCAAAACCTGCATTCAATCAAAACTTTTCACTTAAGATTTTGGTGCCTATGGATCATAAATTTAAGGAATAAAGTTTTCTATAAGTATTGTCAAAAGATGTAACACATCAATATCATGAATATGATAATATTTGCTTTGTAGATTATAAGAAGCAGCTTACACAAATGAATTTTTAAGCTATATAATATGATTGATGCACGACATGAACTTATAAAGATAGCAATAGGTCAGTCTCAGATGACCAAATTGAAAAAAAAAAACAAACAAACAACAATTTCAATTCATTTTAAACGTATGTTTAACTCATTACATTCTCCTTTTGCTTTCCATATCTCCATGTTTTCGAGAAATATTTCTACCTGTCTGGTCCTGTATAAAAGAAATTTTACAAAAAAGAAACTAGCTCAATTTTACAAAACTACTTTAACGATCTCCGATCCTCAGCCATGTTCGATAACTCAAAATTATCCATTTTTTTTAATTCGTACCATAAATCTGTCTTATATATAGAAAAATTTAATTAGTCTTCTAGTGTTAGTATTACAATCAGTCATTCAACGAAATGTTTGGCTTAGTGGATCAATGGAGATCTACTAAATATAGGTAAAGGGGTTCGAGCCACCGATGTACTGGTACAACCTTTATTCCCCCTCAAATTGTATATTTATTTCATTATATCCATCATGGGCAAATTTGCAATAACTTTGTAAAATGCATGGATACCACCTAAAAATTTCTTTTTATTTCATTTATAAAGTTTGAAGGATAAATAACATTTTTAAGATGAAAAACATATACTTTGAGGCTGAGGATTGGAGAACCTTAAAAGGAGGCTGAAATATTGTCTTGTTATAAAAAAAAATTCAAAAATGTTATTTAGTTATTTAATGCAAATCCTTATTTGAATATATAATATGCTTTATCATTCTGACACTTGTTTACACCAACTACGATTTAAGAAAGATGAACAATATTTATAAATTCTTTTACAATAAAAACATTATATAAATTAACTTACATTACAGTACCTGCCTTACAATACACATGATATTCGTCATGATCATCTGAAATATCCACATTTTCTATTTTTACAGGCCAGAGGTAGGAAGTTGAAGGCAGTTTTGCCCAAACAAAATCACCAGTTTTGATTAACTTCTTTGCAGTTTCAGTAGTACTACATGTTTTGATTAACTTCTTTGCAGTTGCAGTACATGTATCTCCCGATGCCGGTTTCCTTTTCCTCCTTCCCATTGCAACCTATAAACCAAAAGCATAGTTTTTTATTTTCAAACAAAACAATGAAACAACCAATCTATGTGTTTATCTTGGGTAAAATGTACTAACTACTTCTCTTGATCTCCTCTCTCTGATTTATCCTAATAAATTGCCTAATTATATTTTTTAAATATTTATTTGAATTTTTAATGAGAAGGATTTTTTCACATTCTATTTTAATTAAACAAATATTCAACATGTCAAATTTTTAATGACTCATACATACCTGTTACAGTTGCAGTTTTAGTGACAATATTTAAAGCAAACCACAGATGGAAATTAATTTTCAATGCAAAAAAAAATGTATGTCTACTGCATTAGTCTTTCATTCCAAGAATAAAAAATTCTGTTCCATTTTCTGACAGTTCTAAAAATCATTGCACCGATCACCACAATGAAAATCATCACCAACAATATCATACTCAACAATGCAACCTCAGACCAAAGAAAAGTTTTTATGTCCTCCATCTTTGGCAACATGCTCTCAATGAGTAATGAATAATTCTTTTCAATACTTTACTATTAAGAAATATTGTGCAGCTTATTCAAACATTTTTAGGACTAAGATTTAATAGCAGTCCGTTTATTTATGTGGCAGGGACAACTTAGAGCAAACTTCAAGGGAGACTTCAATTCTCCCTCACAGAAAAATGGGAATTTAACTGAAATTACTTAGATTCAATCATGCAATTTTTAAAAAGAGAAATTCCACGTTATATAATATATTCAACACAATTACAAAATTCTGAGTTACCAACCTCACTATAATTTATAAACAGTTGGTTCACAGTATGTTGAAATATTGCATCACCTGCATTTATAACCTCATATGGTTAATGAAACTCATTTAAATGACATGATTGACAATCTTATGAGGTTTTACATACCTTAAATTCTTTTTGGCCAGATGGAGAAATACACCAGAGCAATTATGAAGAATATCAGATCAATTACAAAAGAAACTCCCAAAATTAAATGTACACCAAACTGACTAAATTTTGAATTGCTATTGAAAAAAAAACCCAAGAACTCTTAATGCTAAGCTTAAAACAACATACAATCCTATAACAAAAACTTCTCGTCTCTCCATCATAAAATGTTTGTCTCTAACATAATGGCTACCCCTTTCCTTTCAGTCATGGGTTACCAAATATCACTTTATACACGGACATTGTTCCATCAAAAGAATGAACAAACAACTTACTGTCTTCTAATCTTAAAGCTGATGCTTCATGACATATACGCTAAACTTGTAACATAATAAGTAAATCTATAATAATACATAAAAATATATAATTGTTTATTATTTTATTTAATATAACTTACCTTCATAATAATTATTAAAGCTTTAAGAATTTTTCTACTGCAAAACCAGAAAGGACACAAAATGCTCTACATGCATGAAATTCTGGGAGACAAAAAAATGTTTAACAGCAAAAACCATTGATGAAGATCTCTAGAACATCAATATCAAAATCTGAGCTAAATGAGCAAGCCTGGGAATAATCATATGCAGAATAAAAAAGAATAAATCCAACAGGAGTTTCTCCATCCATTTTTGCCATGTGTAACAACACTTCCTGTTGACCCCACAATCAATGGACTTTACACATCATCTGTGCAATATTTTGTCCATTTTAATCCATTTCATTTTAAATGTAAATTTTAACTTGCAAATGTATAGGCTTTACAATTTACTTCATTACACACGCATCTGTAAACGACTGGGTCCATGTGTCTTTTTATACCAATTTTTTGTCTACAAAGTATGATATGAAATAATTTTCTATACAAAAGAAAACTATCAATGTATTCCTAATTCTACATTTTGTAGAATACTTGTGTCTGTTGCTGTTCATGTGTTATGGGCTTTTAGTGTCTATTGTTTGTGAGTTCTGAATGGGACACTACCATGAAAAGCAACAATAAAGAACAACAATTGAACTCGTAGTCCAAAATGAAAATTACAAATCAGGAGCAGAGCAAACACGGACCTCTAAAAAAAATTAGAGATAGGATCAGATGCCATGGAGGAGTAAGCATCCTCTGCTGACCGGTCACATCTGCCGTGTGCTCTTTGTCATCATGATCGGTAAAATGAAAAGTCAAATCGGTAAATAAATAATGACCTAGCAATATGTATGAAAAACATCAGTCAGCATTTGATTTAGCGGAATATTGTATTTGCTGACAAGGTCTTTGTATTGACAATAGAACTTAATTACGAAATGATGACTTCAATCGCGACTGTTGATAATCTTGTTTCATCAACTTGATTGACAGTAGATTGCCTCGTTTTAGAAATTGTTCACGAGTTATGTTTTTAATGTCTACCTATGATGAGTTGTGAACATATAACAAAAATTGAGACACTTTTAAAGAGACATTACAGCTAATTTTCCTAATCTTGGTTATTTCTTTTTTTAAACGCAGTTCGACTAAAGAATAGAAGTTATGCATGTGCTTAAAGTTTGAACTTTTTTACTGCAATAATAAGCTCACAATTTCAATTTATATCATACCGACTCAAACTTTGAAATTTTATTTACATCACTTGATTTTTAATGACAGCAGTCGTTAACATGGTCAATGGAATTTGAGCTGTATGAATTGGCCAAGTTTATAGAAATAAACAGGTAGTGAGAATATTGATGCACAGAGGATCTTGCACACAGTAACTGTTAAGAACTTCCTACTTGGTACGACTTGGAACGTCGTGTTAAATGAGGCACCTGACGAAGAAGGAAAATGAATATACTCGGCAGATCTAGGCGTTTAAAAGATAATCTTAATAAAATATTATATTGATGACCCTTGTAAATTTAACATTATTCTCTTTTATTAGGCGAAATAAAAAAAATATATGTGGTTCCGGTCACCCGACCGTCCCTATTTTATACCTCTGACCCTAAACTTTTTTTTCGCCAATTTTCAATTTTTTCCGGAATTATTCCCGCTTTCCGTCATCGGTTCCGATATTAGATTTTGTTTCAGCAATGGCGGCCTCCAATTAGTGTGGGAACATTTTAATTCCTATCAGTTGATGGAAAAGAAGATAAATCAAGAACTGTTTGTACCTTTTGTACCTCACAATAAATAAATTAAGACCAACGTAGGGGGCGACATACTTGCGTTTTGATCGGTAACTTCGCCGGAATTTCCTTCGAAAGAGATGTTGAAGTCGCTCAGTATTCTGAGTTCACAATCGTGTAAATTAAACCCAAAGGCAATAAAATGATAATTATCAATTTCAAGAGACATTTTCACAGCCTCAGTTATCCCCTGTTTTGATTTACAACTTGCGGCTGTCTTATATTTAGGGATTATAAATACGGGTGATGCAACCATATACGGTGCATTGAAAATTACAAGTGATGTTTATTTCTTTCAGTGTTTATATTATAATCAGTTTGTAGGTTGTAGTTAGATAATAACACTGCTAAATTAATGCTGAAATAATTATGAAACAACTCGTTAACAGTTATTTTCATAAATAAAAGATCATCTGCATAACGGTTGTATAATTGGGTAAAAGGGTTGGACTAATACCTCCAAAATACACCAAAGTACATAGACTGACTTTATTTTTTATTATTAAGCTAACACAACTGCAAAACATTTCATATATAAAATGCATGAATACATGAAATAAATTAAATTCGACAAATTGGATAATTTTAAAAAAATTTTTTTAGATTATTGTTTTAGTTTTTATTGATTTGTTTCTAAATCCAATCTAAATCATTAAAGACTTAATCTTTGTATATCATCATTAGCATTATGCTATTGTCAAGAAATGGAAGTCTCCCTAATTTCTCAAGCTTCTCCCTACAATTCTGTTAGATATAAGTGAATCTCTCTAAAATTTTGCTCTAAGTTGGTCCCTGAATTGAATTTAAATGGATTTGCAAGGTAAAGATCATTATTTCAATTTAAAATGAGAAATATTTAGATTGACCTTTGTTTAAATGAATCAAATAAAAAAAATATATCGAACCATGGCATTCTGAATCAACATCGAACCAAATCGAATGAACTCTGAATCATCCCAGCCCCAATTAATACCAAACATTTAATACTTTTTTGTTTTTAAATTATTTTTTAATAATTTTTGATTTAAAAATATTTGTTTCATAGTTAAAAGCTAGATGCTCCCTACCAATCTGGATTTAGTATACTTATCTCACTAAATACAAATGCCACCTGCCATGCAGTGCTAGGTAGTACTAAGAAAATCATTTTATACATTTCTATTCTTAAACAAAAAAAATCCCTACCTACCTACCCTAATTTATTTTGAGATGTTACCGAAACCACACATTTTTTTATTTGACCTAAGGTAAAAAACGCACTTGTATTTTGTCTATATCTCTTTTGATCCCTTTGCGTAGCTAAATCTGTCAAAATTCATGGTCTTGTCATACTCTCTGAACATGCTAAAAGCCATGTCAAAATGTTTACAATTTACATGCATGCGCTGATGATCAAAAGGCTGGATTAGCAATATTTATTGTATGGACTGTCAAAAACTATTAATTTTTGCGATGAATTGATACTTTTTAGATTTCACAAAGCGTAATTTTTGCAAAGTTCATACTTTTAACATTGCAGCAAAATTCATTTAAGTTGTGGGAAAATGTTCATTTCATGGTTTTTGCGCAAAATGGGCTGTAGTGTCTCTATAAATTGCATCCTTCATTTTGTTAAATGATTGTGTCCGTGAGTTGTGTGCTTTTATTGTCTATTGATAATGAGTTGTGAACAATACACTTTTAAATTGAATTCTTCATTTTGATAAATGATCGTGTCCGTGAGTTGTGTGATTTTTTTTGTCTATTAATTACGAGCTGCCAACAGGACATTTTAATAGTGTATGGTACATTTGCTATATAATTGTGTTCATGAATTATGGGTTTATAGTGTCTAACGTTAACGAGTTTTAAATACGATGCTTTTCAATTTGTTTAAAAAACTATGTCTATGAGTTATGTGCTTTTAATGTCTATTGATTATGAGTTGTGAACAAGACACTTTTAAATTGCATTCTTCATTTTGATAAATGATTGTCTGCATGAGTTGTGTGCTTTTATTTTCTATAGACTATCAATTACTTTAAAATTGCATTCTTCACTTTGTTAAATAATTGTGTCCATGAGTTGTGTGGTATAATGATTGAGTTGTGAGCAAGAAACTTTTCAATTGTATTCTTCACTTTGATAAATGATTGTGTCCATGAGTTATGGACTTTTAATGTCAATCGATTATGAGTTGTGAACGAGACACTTTTAAATTGCATTATTCACTTTCTTAAATAACTGTGTCCGTGAGTTGTGTGCTTTTAATGTCTATCAATTTTGAGTTGTGAACAAGACACTTTTAAATTGTATTCTTCATTTTGATAAATGATCATGTCCGCGAGTTGCATAAGACGCTTTAAAATTGTATTATTCAATTTGTTTCAAAAACTATGTATATAAGTTATATGTTTTAATGTCTATTGATTATGAGTTGTGAACAAGACACTTTGCATTCTTCACTTTGATTTATAATTGTGTCCGTGAGTTGTGTGCTTTTATTGTCTATTGATAATGAGTTGTGAACAAGACACTTAAATTGTATTCTTCATTTTGATAAATGATCATGTCTATGAGATATGTGCTTTTAATGGCTATTGATTACGAGTTGTGAACAAGACACTTTAAAATTGTATTTTCATTTTGATAAATGATCGTGTCCGTGAGTTGTGTGCTTTTTTTTGTCTATTAATTACGAGCTGCCAACAGGACATTTAAATATTGTATGGTACATTTGCTATATAATTGTGTTCATGAATTATGGGCTTTTAGTGTCTATAGTTAATGAGTTTTGAAAAAGACGCTTTTAAAATTGTATTTTTCAATTTGTTTAAAAAATATGTCTAAGAGTTATGTTCTTATAATTTCTACCTATTACGAGTTGTGAATAAGGCACTTTTAAATTGCATTCTTCAATTTGTTTAATAATTGTGTCCATGAGTTATGTGCTTTTAATGTCTATTGATTATGAGTTTGGAGCAAGACACTTTCCAATTTTATTCTGTACTTTGATAAATGATTGTGTCTGTGAGTTGTGTGCTTTTAATGTCTATCAATTATGAGTTGTGAACATTCAACAAGGTACTTTTAAAATTTGATACTCTTCATTCTGCTAAATGTGTTCGTGACTTGTGTGCTTTTAATTTCTATTGATTATGAGTTGTGAGCAAGACACTTTTAAATTGTATTCTTCATTTTGATAAATGATTGTATCCGTTAGTTATGTGTTTTAATGTCTATAGATTATGAGTTGTGAGCAAGACACTTTTAAATTGTATTCTTTATTTTGATAAATGATTGTATCCGTTAGTTATGTGTTTTAATGTCTATAGATTATGAGTTGTGAACAAGACACTTTACGATTGTGTCTGTGAGTTACGAGCTTTTAATGTCTATCTATTAAGAGTTGCCAATAGAATACCAATCAGAAAAGGGATATCCCAAAGTATGATCCAAATATGTCAACTTCCATCCTCCCTTGTGTATTATTAGGTATGGGATACTTTTTGTTTATTATGAGAAAAAGATATAACTTCAGGTGCCTGAGCATATACCGTATGCTCAAAAATGTGACAATTCTTTTTTTTCTATAAAAACCCTGTGCTAAACAATTTCTATTCAGCAAATTTCTCACAGAAGCCTCCAGCAACAATAAATGTGACTGAGTGTACATATGTTGTCATACATAGAATCATTCATTCAATATTTTGCAATTTCTCTTTCAAAAGATAATGCAACAATTTTCTTTAACAATACCTGAATAAATATTGCTTTTATATATACTTCTTATTTTAATTCTTTTTTGAAATATTTGTTAAATTTAGCTGGATATTAAAAGCTTATTCATGGTTTAATTGTGTTTAACAGTGCATTATACAGCATTGATGGTGCCTCAAATTTTATGCAATGTATGGTAGACGGTCCTAAAAACAACTGGGTCCTAATTAAGGTCTTCCGTTTCCAACGGAAGACCTTTCTATTATTGTGCTGGTTAAGATTATTCTTATTAAGGTCTTCCGTCTTCACCGGAAGACCTTACTGTTTTTCTACTGTTTCTCATTCTTCTATATTCTTATTGGTAGACACCCTTAATTTCTCAGCCATTTCTCCATCGATTTTAATGATTTTTACAGGGATGATGTCTTAGGTGAACCTCACATTGCATACAACTTTTTGTCTGAAAATTCAACTCTGCTTCTGAATTATCTCCCTTTTTCATGTATTTTGGGACATGATATTGTCCACGCATCTCCTCAAAAACCGTTATAGTTAAAGACTTGAAATTTATATGCAAGATAGAGTGGTTATGGTAGATTTGCATATGTTGATGTTAACTTTTTTGACAGTTTTTTGGGAAATTTGAGATTTGATCAAGAATATCTTTCTTGTCATAAATATTTTGTTAACATAGGTAGAACATTAAAAGTTTATATAAACAAGACCTCTCAACTGACACCAAGCAAAAGGGGCTGACCCCTCTTATTAGGGGCCCAGAAGGGTTTAAAGTCTTTTATTTATATCTCTTTAATAAGAAACATTTTGTAATGTGTTATAGAAGCAAAAATGTTAATCTTCTAGCTCTTTATCTACGCATGTTAAAATGTTTCGGATATGTTACATAATTAGGGGTTTTAAGGAGCTAGAAGTCCAATATTTTGATCATTTATATCTTAAAAAGGAGAAATATTTTGAAAAGCATTATATAAGAGAAGATGCTTAGAATAGTGTTGGTAATAAAGTTCAACCATCAAAGTTTCGTCAAATGGACCCTACAGGGAGATAAAGGGTCGGCCCCTAAAGCAATCTTTCCCAAATATCTCAAGAACGGTAACAAATTTCTGAACACTTAATGAACAAAATGTGTTTAAAATAATAAGATCTTACAGTTGAATTCAAGAAAAAGGGGCTGAAAAAAAAATGAAAAAAGATAAAGAAATAGAAGAAAATAGTCTGTTCAGAATCAAGAGATCTTCTTTTTTTTTCTTGTTCTTTTTACAAATCATTTAGCTGGTAAATAGCAAAAAAAAGGTCATACACGTATCTCAACTTCTAAAATTGGAAGGAAGACCTCCTCGTTGCTCGCAACGAGATCGTGTCTAGTTTTTCTTTTTTTTTTCCTAGACGCGAACTTTGAAGCTTCATATCTTGCTCATTTCTAAACGGATTTTGCTCAAATTTTCAGGGCTAATAGACTTTACAAAACACTATTTGAAACATATCATAAACTTTAAAATTCCTCTTCCGTTAACGAGTTATTTTCCTTTGAAATTTTTTTAGGGCCTTTGGTTTTCAGACAAAGGCTCTGAGATTATAATAGCAGGGAATGGGAATCCAACGAATTTGAATAATAGAGGCATTGAAGTTGTGCACATCGGTTTTTGTTTTGGGATTTCATATTTTATTTAGAAAAAGGTAGGGGGTCAAAAACGGGATTCCAAAAAGTGCGAAAATTTACACATATTTTCCTTTGTATCTTTCAAATAAAAAATATTTTGTTAAGACATGTAGAATAAAAGTTGTGCAGAATTTCAAGGGCTTTCATTTGACACTATCGAAAAAGGGCTGACCCCTTACATAAGGGGCCAACAGCCCTTGAAACGTTTTGCTTTATAACTCAAAAACGGTTAAGATTTCGATATGGCTGTCGCTGGAAAAGTTGTTCATTGGGATCTTATCAATGTCGTTACAATGTTATTTTGTTAGGGTATTGCGTAATATGAGTGTAAAAAGCTTTACTTGTTAACATGTACCTGTTTTCATTTGGCAAGTTAACGAAAAGTCTGTGAGCGTACAACTGACATAAAGTTATCTCAGAAAGTGTATCTGTTTATACAGGATGCTTTAATTCATTAGAAAAGGTTTTTTTTACAGTATATATGCTTTTATGTGAGGATTATAAGCCAATTTTGTTGCTTTTAGAGTGAAAATCCTATAAAAACAATAAACACAAAATATAAAAATTCTTTTTTAGTAAGACACAAATTACGGATTTAAAAAACTTCTTTGTTATACATATTAGTTATTATACTGCATGCATTTGAAATCTTTCTGGGATCTGAGCTGTGTGTGTATACCATTACGTAACCTATCCCTCGCCCGCGGCCGAGGAGATCGGTCGCGGCTGGACTACCCAGCCGTCAGCGATTATCTAATACACAAGATTTGCGTCTTCATATATGGGTTTATTTAGCCGCAAACACATAGAATTGTTTTAATTTTGATTACATATAAAAGTTTATTCTTCTTAAATTGAATTAAACGATAGACTGGTAATAAAGAAATCGTGCTGTTAATTAATAAAAGCAGTGTAATTCCCAATTAGAAGCAACATCACACATAAATCAATGGTTGGTATTTATGTAAAAAAAATAACTTGTTGTAATATATTTAAGTCGTTTAAAAATACTGCTAGCTTTCTAAATTATCCTTGGTTCACCTATCCCTCGCCCGCGGCCGAGGAGATCGGTTGCGGCTGGACTACTTAGCGGTCAGCGGCTATCTAATACACAGGATTCGCGTCTTCATATATGGGTTTTTAGCCGCAAACACAAGAACTCATCTGTTTTAATCTTATGTTATAGAAGTTTCTTCGTCTTAGATCGATAGAGTGTAAATTAAGAAATCGTTCTGAAATTTAATAAAAATATACTATTCCAAATCAGAAGCATCGTCAGTCATAGATCAATGTTGGTTTAGTAAGACTAAAAAGTTCTAAAAACTGTACAAATAATGTTTAGAATAAGCACAAAAACCCACAAAGACTAAACCTTTAAAGACCGAGAAAATAAGCTCCCCCTTCAAATTTATCTGGTCAGTGTACCCCTGTCAATCAACTGAATCGAGGCCTCAGATTGGATGATAGAAAATGCATGATTGATATTCGTTTACTCGTCCTGTGTATACCATGTTTGGCGCTTGCGATGACCGTGCAATTAACTTTTGTCTTTTAATGCATACCTTAACGAAGAAACTACCTTCGACAGATTAAATTTTCTACTCTTGGAAATTGAAAGATTGAAGTAAAAATTTACTCGTACTTGCATGGTTATGTACCACACCAAACGCGCTGATCACCTATAGTCTATCTAAATCACGTGGCGCCGATCATCCATGAAACATTTCTTTTACAATTAAAGATGTTTGGGAATAATTGAGATTAAATAATTATATAAATAAATGAAATATTGTGTCTACGATTTAAAACGTTAGTAATCACATTTCTTTGAGAAATTTCCCTAGCCGAAACCAGAAGAGAAACAGGTACAGACAACTAACTTTGGTAAACACGCAGCTGGTAGAATTATTGTGCACTGTAGCAGATGATCGGAGGAGTTATACAAACGTATGTTGCATAAAAGTTGCATTAGTATTTGAGTACGGTACGATGATCGTATATTGCATAATTTTTCAGTAAATCCCGTCGAAAACTTGTTCAAACAAACGAAAGATTTTGCTCATGTCGCTGGCGGTTATTCATGCCGATATTCATTTCAACGATTGACATTTAATTTGTTTTTCCTAGTACATAATTATATAAATACAATAATTTTCTAGATCATCGGAGAAACTCTGTTGAGAGCATTTTAACACCCGTGCATATAGACAATATACACAAGCGAGCATTTTTCCCTCGGGGCTTCACACCTGAACACCTGAAGTAAACCGGTTAAAAATCTCGGCCTCTAACGGGCTTGACCGGTCCATTTAAAATCGACTTGTGCTCCAACTGAAGATTAATTTATGTATCCATGATTATTTCCGTTAATTTATGCTGAGAGTTTTTACAGACTTCGTAGAAAATAAAGGAAATTTTCATAGAGTTACGCGCGCGCGCGAGAGAGAGAGAGAGAGAGAGAGAGAGAGAGAGAAATCAAATTTCGGTGCATTATTTATCAGGGTGTACAAAATAAAAATGAATTCAAAAAATTAAATATTCTCCGAGCGTTCAAGGCAGTCAAAAAAAATCAAATCAAATTAAAATCAAAGTTCCGTGTTTCAATGTTACACGTATGCGGTAGGTGCTGGCACGATAAAAGAAATGTCTGGAATTGAGGGATTGGGTGATTTTTTAAAAGAATATTCACATGAGTTTTAAACAAGTTTTGTTTTGATTCTAGCAATCACATAATCACTTTTGTACTACTTCTACATGGTCGTTTGTTTCATTATGAAAACGAATTCATTGCTGTGTTGACCACTCCTGCAAAGTGCTCATGCTGACTTTTTTTTCAAAACTGGCAAAAAGGAATCCAAATGTGGCGAATATCAATTTTTGGTGTTCTACTGTATGTAAAATTTTCCCATCCGTTCTTTTATTCGATCAGCCTGTGTTATTCTATCCCACATGCGACCAAAAATCTCGTGTCGCTTCAGCGCACACAGCTCAGAACATATATAGCCCCCAGGTTATTTATGGCTGCAGATCATCAATTGATATGTAATTGAGTAAACACTTAGAAGGGTGCTTTCACTGCAGTGGTCAATTGTTAAACAATTAGATATCTAGTCTAACTAGAAGTCAGTCATTTTAATTCACGTTAAAGGTGCGAGATCGTAATCTGAGAATGGGGCTAATAAATTAAACTGTTGATCACGCTAAACTTCTATAGTTATGAACAGAATAAAATATATATTATAAGTTAAAAGTTTTAAGTCAAAGATCTTAAATAAAATTGGTTCTCTGGATTAGAAGTTAGGAAATACGATTATATGATGCAATGTAGTCGGTCGCCATAGAAATCATCAGAGTACTGCAAGTGTCGACTGTTTTCTTATTTCTTTGAAAGACCATTGTTCACTTGGTTTACAAACAATAATATAGCGACATATTTTCCTCCCAAAAAATAAATGCACTTCTTAAAGTTACACTTAAGTGAGATAAATATGTGTTCTTGGAGATTTTATTTATTTTTATATGAACACTGATTAAAAACACTTTATTGAAGCTGTGTAGTATGAGAAAGTAATGCAACTTAATTGACTGAAAACCAAGCAGAATATTTTATTTTTACATCTGGCCTGTCAAAATAGGAGATTGTAAACTTGTAGCTTGTTAACTCAGATATAATCTAGAACAAAAGAAATAATGTCTTTATGGCTTTTGCTCCTCTTCTTATTTATGTGTATGAGTCCATAAAGGTATTTTTGTTTTTGTTTCATCATATAAAAAAGTGTTGGGTTTTTTTTACCTCAAACTTAGAACTGTAGAAATTCAGTATCTTAACTTTTCAAAAGCTTTGATACCTTACCACTTGGAAATTATGTAGTGATGCAAATTGTCAAATGTCAATGAGGAGACATCGTCAGAACCCACGGGTTTCCTATCCGTTATACTGCTTTTAAGGTAGTGTAACGGATAGAAAACTCGTGGGTTCCGAGTGCAAATGTACATACAATGCATTGGTCAATACATATATATTTAAACAGTACAAAATATGAATAACTAACACATATACATCTATATATGATTTGATAGAAATGATAGTAAAACATAGGTCGTTCTTTGTGCCGCACTAAAGTGGCGAAAAGGATTTTTATACCCCCCGCAAACGAATTCGGGGGGTATATAGGAATCACCTGATATAAGAATCACATTGGAAGTTATTACTTCACACAAATATTGCTTATGACCTCACGGTCTGTAATGACCTGATGCAAGGTCATTTGGTGAAGGTTACTGGCAGGAAAAGTGCAAAATTCGTGTCCTATCCATATCCTAGTTTCTTATGCAGAAACATTGGAAGTTCTTACTTCATACAAAGATTGATTATGACCTGAAAGTGTGTCTTGACTTGACTCAAGATCATTTGGACAAGATCAAGGAAACTGACAGGGAAAGTGCAAAATTCGTGTCTGGTCTATATAGCTTTTATGGAAAAACAAGGTTCTAATTCACACAAAGATGGCTTATAACCTGAGGGTGTGTAATGATTTATCCCAAGGACATTTTGGCAAATTCAAGGTCAGTGGAAGAAAAAATTCACAATGTTAATAGAAATGATCAGAAGCTAAAATTTGACACAAAGATTGCTTGTGACCTTAAATATGTTCTGACTTGAATTTTGGTCATTTGTGCAACTCCAGTGCCATAATAAGAAATAGAAGCATCAATTGTTTTTTAGTAGAGAAATACTTGAGTTATGATTTTTTTCTTAGCGGGGGTATCATTTGTTAGCTTGCTCACAGTACCTCTAATTGATCCAGTGGGAGCACTGCTCTCCCCTTCCTCGCAATCAAAATTTTCCTTAAATTGACATTTAGAAAATTGGATTTTGGGGCATTGTCCCCCCCCCCCCCCCCCCCCCCCCCCACACACACACACACTTTTAAGGAGAAAGCTTTTTTTTCTTCGCAAATTTAAATCAAAAGCATATTAAACTATAGAAGATACATCTGCCTCACAGCTTCCCCTCCACTACCACCACCACGGATTAGGACTTTGAAGATTTGCTTGTCAAGATTTCGGATAAATATGTTCCCTCTAGCAAAAACGATGCTGAGTGGCTGTATGGCCTAACGTTATACGGAGAGTTGTCCCTCCTGCTGAGCACCTCTCGTACAGCGCACCCTAAGACGGGGGAAGGCGTCATCGTTTATTTACAATTTGTGTTCGTTTCAATTGTTTAATTTTAACACTGCCCTTATATGAATTATTCCCTTAGTAAGCAGTAGAGCTGTAAGTATGAGTACAGGGAAATGTTTATCAGACATAACACTGTTTGTTGCATGCATTAGCGCAGTGGAATTTGTGTTGATTACACTTTGATATAAGGCTAGTCCCAGTTTGTATCTTGTAATCAGTTGTACATAACCGTATTTATCATTTTGTATTTGTGTTCTGAATAATTATATACATGTACATATATGATGTTTTTTTTTAAAAAATTATCCTAACCTGATGTAAACATGAAGTAAGTTAAACGGAGAACTTGCCTGGTATAAATATAATACTTTGAAATTGAGCCTCGTTTTCGATTTTCTGAACGTACTATTATTATATTGACAGTCTAATCTGATTAAAACCATCCCTCTTCTAATACTCGTCATCGTCTGATAGGTATCGACAACAGGTTATCTTTACAAGACCTTCACATTTGCATACAATCTAAATAAACTTCTACTTACCAAAGGCATACCTTTATATGTTTAATATTTAGGTGCATATCTTCAATACTTATTCTGAAGGTTACATATAAATGGACATGAATTAATTTGTCTGTCTCATTTGAAGAGTTCCTATTGATTTTCTAAAGCTCTGATTGGTCAGTAGTAATCGTCGTGTGAAGATGACCTCCAATCAATACCTGTCACACTACTAGCTCTAAAAACCCCTGTCCGTATGAAAATCCCCTGTCTTTCCCTGTCACCCCCTGTGTTTTCCCTGTCAGCCCCTGTGCATCCCCTGTCAGCCCCTGTACACAGCCCCTGTACACCCTGTTATCCCCTGTCAGCCACTGTACACACCCCCTGTGTGCCACTGTAAGCCACTGTCACCCCCTGTACGCCACTGTCATCCCCTGTAAGCCACTGTATTCCCCTGTACATGCCCGTGATACCCCCTGTACGGTTTTTAACAGTTTATAACAGCCTTTTCTGTTATTTAATTTCAATATTCTTAGTTCAATTATTTAACTCTCATGTGTTATAGATTGAGATATAAATCAATGTTTGCACTCGACAGAGCGCCGACTCACAAGACTCACTGTTATTGTAATTTTAGAAATTATAATATGTTTTCATTCATAATTTATTGATACAGTATTTTAATAATCATGCTTACAACTAAAGGCTCGAGATTCACCGGGTGGTAAATCTCAGGTGAGGGCGGGAACTATTTTCGGTAGGTGTGAAAGCCTTCAGGGCATTTAGACCTTTAGCGGCCGGGAACATCACTACTCCGTAGTGTTTGAAAAATAGATATAAGTAATACTGTGAATTATTTCTACAAAGACCAAGCGCAGCACATGGTGTTTAGCATTTAATTTTGTGTATCTAAACAAATATTTGCAAACTGCAACATGTTAATAAGAATGCAGAATGTACATGTATAAGCAGCATGTTACGATAAAGCACGTCTTTCTTTTTTTATAACAAGTTCCTGATTATACCTTTATCAATTTCCCGTGAATAAAAAAATAAAGCTTCAATAGCTTGTAAGTTTGCATAAGAAATAATTCTATTATGTTTGTTAAATATGTTTCTGAGCGGCTTATTGGACCCTTGAATTGAATTTTATCTGATGATTAACTCTCATAAACAATTTAATACTTTCTAAAACCTAATTTTCATTTCCCTTTTTTTACTGCGAAGTGGAAGATATCAAAGATAATTTTATTTATTGCCAGTGAACAGAAATCCACGGCCTTCGTCAGAACATTCACAACATACATGTAAATGTAGCACTAGTGTTTACTATATATGTAGGAGTTTATATAGATACGGGGAGAGAGGGAGAGAGTTTGCATTGATTTTGAATTAAAAGTTACTGAAATTAGTTTACCCGGGTATTAATTTCCTAAAAAGTTAACATGCAATCCTTTTTTCATTCAATTCTTTATCATTATTTAGATTAAGAGATCATATTAATTTTAATCCACCAATGTTTTATTTTACACCATATCAATTGATCAAAGAATTGATTGAAGTTACAGTTTTAAAAGAAGAGGATGTTGACATTATTTTTTCACTTGGTCAGTGGTTATATAATAGCTACTGTACACAACCCTTCTTGACAATTTGCAGAGCACACGGTAGCGAGGTAGAGAAAATGAGATGACAGACACGCGTGTACATGTATATACACACACTTCCTCAGATCTGAATGGTCGGTCACTGATTATATAATTATAGCTACTGTATACACAACCCTTCTTGACAATTTGCAGTGCACGGTAGCGAGGATGGGAACAATGAGGTGACAGACACACGTGTACTTGTATATACACACACTTTTTTCCTAAGATCTGAATGCTCGGTAATGCTAAACAATTATTCAATATGTTGTTTAAACGCCGCTTATGACTTTCTTTCCCAGTATGTCAAGTAAAGAAAACAGAAATTTAAAATTTTGATTTATCAGTTCTACATGTAAGAAAATCAAACATGAGAAGAAAGGGCTTAAAATTCGGAACATCATTTGACACAGTTATATAAATTAAACCGTATTGCTCTCAAATTTTTTCATTTTTCAAATTCAGAATTTAAATAAATGTATAATATTTTTTTAATCTAAAACCCGAAGCCCAGAACATTGTTTAAGATCATGCATGCGTGCCGTTACCGGTATTTGTATACATGTATTTAATTATTCACGAACTATATCATAATTGCTCTATATGTATGAGGATAATTTTATACAATAATGCATATGAATTACTAAACTGATCAATGCAACTTCATAAAAGTTAAAAGTGTCAAAGGGCCGGACTAATCCCCCCTCTAAAAGATCAACTCTCTCTCTCTCTCTCTCTCTCTCTCTCTCTCTCTTAATTTATCAGAAAAAAAACAATGGCTGAATGCAAATATAATCGATTGCGATTCACATGACTTAGATATTAACTAATTAACTTTCTGCTAAATAGAATCAACATGCATTTCATTGGGACGATGTTATTCTATGCATCATTACACAAGGCAAAACAGTCAAAATATAGGTGATCATTTCGATCGGTGTGTGACTATCTGCACGTGCTAATCATGGTGTGTTATTAAAGGCCGAACATTTTTACCTGGTGATAAATCTCAGGTGGTGTGAAAGCCTCCGGGGGTTGTAGTCTACCTGCGGTCGTGATCGCTGCTAATCTCTAAACACAGGAAGCAATTAAATTAATACACAGTAAGTAAATAATTAGTCAGAATTGATCTTAGTTGGAATATCTTATTGTTCTAAATATCCATATGAAGCGATTTAATACGAATATGAATCCAATCTAACAGTTGGATTGTACGTTCTACATCGATGTCTGTGTCGTCTGAATTTTCTCTAAACACACGTGTGTACAGCACAAATGTACAACAAACCTGGCCAGATCACGCTCGGACGATCACGTCAATCAAACTGGGTGCTATTGTTTTAAACTTGATTGACAGGCGGCCTCGTTTTGAAGTTTGTACAGGTAAAAAAGGGGGCGTTTTTAAAATGTTCCGCCTTTAAGCGCGTTAACTCAGACAGGCTACATGGCAAAGAACGTTGCAGATATCCCGCACATCCTCCATTTAGATTTTTTTTTCACAAATTACAAAACACGGTCATTTGTTTAAATACATGGAATAAAATATTAAGCGGTTTATCGGTATATATTTATCTTGATATGTGTCTATTTTGAGTCAGAATTATTCACGTTTGTAATAATGTTGCCCTCTATGAAATATCATGAAAAACAAACACCGTCTAAACCATGAATGCTTTTCTTGCTTTCCATTTCCTTATGTATCAGAAACTGCTGAATATATATTTAAGAAAACCCGAAAACATAATTAAAAACTATTTTTTTTTACTTTAGCAAGCAGTTAAAGACCGTACAGGGGATGTCAGGGGCACGCACAGGGAAATACAGTGGCTTACAGTGGGTGACAGGGGCGTGCAGGGGGTGACAGGGTCTTACAGTGGCACACAGGGGATGTGTACAGGGGCTGACAGGGGATTGCAGGGTGTACAGGGAATGTGTACAGGGGCTGACAGGGGGTGCACAGGGCATGACAGGGAAAACACAGGGGGTGACAGGGAAAGACAGGGGATTTTCATACGGACAGGGGTTTTCGAAGCCAGTAGTGTCAGGCCCTGACAAGTGCAAGGAAAAGGGGGTGGTTTCTATCAGACTGTTTGACAATCCTTTCTCGACTCGAAGCTGCAACGGAAGACCTCTTCGTTGCTTTGCAACGAACACGGCTCTAGTTTTAACGGTGTTTGGTTTTCGTTTACATCTCGTTTGTCATCACAGATGAATACAATTGACACCACGACAAACTGACAACACATATAGAACTTCTTTTTATTAAAATGCTCATGAAGAAAGTAAGAAAATATATTGTAAAATGTTCTATCTGGGAATGAATAAATTTTACTTAATCTCCATTAACCTGTACATTTAACATTTCTCCACAAACATTATTAGTGCCATGCCAAACCGATAATGTATTGTCTACAAAGACTAGCATTTGTTGATGAAAATCACGTTATTTTATTATGATAAATTGGAGCAAGAGGCATTTTTAAAATTAAAGCAATAGTCGAAATTAGGTTAATAACCATGGTGGTTGTTTTTATTGAAGTTCCCATTTGTAAAAAAAAAAATCACGAATGACATAAAAGTTAATCAGCTAATTATTAAAAAAAAAAAATCAATGTATAATTTATAATCACAATAAGCGTTAATCATTGCTTTTCTTCTCATCTGTAAAGTACATTAAACCCGTCGAAATACAGGCACACGAGGATACACGTTTTAACAAATATCTATTCCATCCTACTGCCTTCAAAATGGATTTAAAACCTGATAAAAAATTCTAATAATTTGCGATGATATATATAACATGTGCTTTGATTAAATACAAAGAAAAAAACTTACCTGTACAGAAATATATCCTTCCGATAAGCTAGTCCTAGCGCCAAAATAACCGGATGTTTGTCTTTGTCAGAAATATGCTTGAGAGTTTACAAAACGTTTCATGTGCTAAGGGAGACAACTTCAAAAAGCGTCCGACGGAGTCCGAAAAAAAGCGAGTCCTCTGATAATGTGGTTAATTTTAAATGAAGCTAAATCTGTCACTAAACTCAGAAGCAACTAAATAATGTATTTTAGTTTGAAGGTTAGGAGCTAAGCTCATAATTTTGAAAAACTCTTAAGTATGTCCTGGACAAATCTTTCACCACATAAACGTTTATGGCTGACACAGACGGACAGACAGACAGACGGACGCCGGACAAAAAGTGATCAGAAAAGCTCACATGAGCTTTCAGCTCAGATGAGCTAAAAATTATGAAATTTTATTTTAAAAAATGAATCGGACGATATTTAAACATAGTGTGTTTTGAATAGAAAACGACAAAAACACCCAAAGGATTTCCACAGTTGCCGTCTGGGGTAAGTTATCTGGTACTTCTAATATTTCATATGCTTAATTATTCATTATCTTAGTTTTTATAAACATACCTTACTTGATTTGAAATGTATTGTAGCCACATAGAAGGAGATCATTTAGTGAAATAGAGGTGAGAACTCTATCTGTCCTGCTGAGCGGATTGGACGTAACAAAAGGCATTACAAAACTGGGAGTGATTAGCCATCTCCAAGAATCAGAGAAGTGAAGGCTGTTCTTGCTAAATATGCAAGATAAATTAGGATCAGAGTACCAAAAGAAAATAATTGACAGAGTAAGGACATTGTTTTGAAATGAAAAAATGACAATAACAAACCGTCAACCATCTCAAATATCCATAAAACGAAATACACATTCAAAGCAGAGAAACACGGACCTCCAAAATGATAGAGGTAGGATCAGGTGCCTAGTGAATTTCTTGAAGTTGAAGTCACGGTTAGCCTTAGAAATGTTGACTATATTTAACAATAGGTTACTATAGTAAACAATAATAGTTAACTATATAGTTCATAAGTAGTTTGTACGTGATTACGTTTTCTATGGTACTATCGTACACCGGTTAAGACTTTATTTGAAACTTAGTCTATGGTACTCAGATTTTTAATTCAAAATTTTAGTCTTGTGAGATTATTCAAAGCCTTGATTATTTGTAGTTATATGCTTCTTGTATTTTTTCACATTATATAATTGTCCATTAACTTGTTTTATCAAGTTTGATTTTACTTTTAACAAGCAAACACTTAGTTTTTCTGTAC